>OZ014470.1:6501334-6561812 GCA_963965965.1 Trididemnum nubilum | reverse complement strand
AGCGATCGGTCCAAGCCGTGTGATCACCAGGTTGGGTTCATTCGAGTTCGAACCCTCAAGCTCTTTCAAAACAGTAATAAGTGCTTTATCAGGCTGCCCGATCAAAATGTCCACACACTTACGTTCGGGTATGACGGGAATTTCCACTCCATGGAAATGTTTCAACTTACAGGTATCCAATGCATGTGGAACAGTAATTTTATCGTCAGAAGAGGCTGGCACCACAAGGACACCAGTAATCTTATAGTTGTCACCCGTGACTAGAGATTCTAGACTGAAATCAGTTTTACTTATGCAGCTTGCAGTTTGGTCTGCAAGTGTACGAATAGTTATAAAAGTATCTGTCATAACTTCAAACCCAAGTTCTTCTCTTAATGAGTCCGAAATGAGTGTCGCTTGCGAGGCAGTGTCATGCTGAGCATACGCCAGTGTCGAGCAACCAGTTGTCTGATTGATCACTCTAACTGCGCTAGTTCGAAGCAAGACTGTACCTTCCTCGGCAACTCTCACTTTTAGGACATTTTTTACGTTATTAGTGGATGTGCTAGCGACAGATGATGCAACAGGACTGCGAGGAACGGCCTTGGCCTCGCCAGCAGCCCCAACGGTCTGAGATTCATAGCAGTCATGAATAGCACTAGAGTGCTTAGCTTGACAATTAGGACCACACTTTTGGCACTTGCACCGAGAAGGGCAGTTACGAGCTAAATGTTCCATTGAAGCAATCAAGACATCTTCCTGCCTTTATCACAGTCTGACGTCGCTCTTGAGGAGGTAACTTCATAAACTTCTCGCACTCGACAAGATAGTGTCTATTGTCAGCCCGCGCACAAACAAAACAAATAGGAGGGCGCCCATTAGCCTTCTTGGTCCCACGATTGTGATCTGCAGGTGTTCCACACCCACCGGCAGCCGCAGACACAGGAGACTCGGCACTACCATTATGAGCACCTACTCCCGAATCCAGGGCCACCTGGCGGACGCGAAACTCACTACGACCACTTTGAGGCTCACGCGATTTTTCCTTGTCCTCCGACTTCAAGAATGCCTGCGCGTAGTCAGACGTAGTCACGTTAATTTCATGCACCAAAAATTTACGTAATGATTCAAAGCTAGGTTGATTCAGACTTATACCATTTTTGTCAAGAAAGTCATGATACCGCTGCTTCAAAGAACTCGGTAAACGGTTAGCAGTATCAAGCAATAATTGCCCAGAGAGTTTGTTGTACTCGTCATGGGCGTAAGCAAAGATTTCTAAGGTGTTTAAGTCTTTATTATACATTTTACGTGAAGAAGCAGTAAAATTTACTTTGGCACCATGCCGTATAGCAATGACTCTAGGCTCTGACGTTAAACCACTCGACACACCGTAACGCTGACGGAGTCGGTCAAGAGCCTTTTCAATACGTTGAGCAGTGGTCATACTTTTCATGGGGGCGCAAAACAGATTCACCATTTCGCGCGGTTGACCAAAGCATGCTGCTCGAAGAACTTCTAATTTACGTTCGTCGTAAGGACTTTCGTTCATAAGACGATGCACTTGATTCTCGAAGAACACAAGGGCAATATTTGCAACATCATACCCTACTTTGGTAGCAAGATTAATATACTCATTCCTACCTTGGCGCTCTAAATAAGCACTTAATGCAGCATTAGGGTTGCTTTCCGAAGCAACAGGGTCATCCACGTTTGGCCGAGTAGCCGCATTAACTCGGAATTGAGGGCAAGGATTGGGTTCGACATTTGAATTTGCCGAGTTCCCGTATTCAGTAGTACTTAAAACAGTGTGTTGATTTTCTGCATCTAACACACGCCGAGACACACATCTCTGCACATTTCCAGTGTTCTCAGCATAATCATTATAATAGGCAGCGCTGTTGTGATTCCTTAAACCAGACACATGCTGCGGAATAAAGCCCCGAGCTTGGGGATTCAAAACAGTCGATTTGTCATTTATAAACATAGCATTAAACTTCTCATTGATAGAGTAAGTAACATTTGTAACACTATTACGCTTTTGTTCAAACTGCATAGGTTGAGGTTCGTTGGACCTTGGGCGTGGCTCCGTCACCAGTGGTCTTAAGCGTAACTCCCTCGCCTTGCGTTCTAAGAGCATTGCTCCGACCTCGGGTTTCGAACCAGCTTCGGTACCATGGGCAGGCTCAGCACTGCGTTTAAACTCAGCATTTTTGACTAACGAACTTTTAAAACTCACGGCACTTAGAGTAGAACGAACGCTGCGTCTCGAGCGTCCGGAAACGACAGAGCCCGCTTCCGAGCCGCTCGCAATGCGCTTCTCTTCAGCTTCTAGCTCAATCGCTTCCAAGCGCAACTTAGCCAAAGTCTCTTCTTCTTCGGCAGCCGCAGCAGCGGCCTCGGCTTTCGCTTTAGCTTCCGCCTTAGCTTTACGAGACCTAGCCAAATCTTCCAAAACCTGAAGCTCAGAGCGCCTGCGTTCAAGTTCAATTTGCTTTATTATTGAGGATTTGCTTGACGTCACACTCGTAGAACTTGCGGCAATTAATGACACACTATCTGCGGGTCCCATATCATCATCACAATCATTTTCGCTTTCATTTAACGGATTAGTTTTATTGCAAAACTTGTCTTTTACGGTTTCAAACAAGTTAACACATTTTTCAAACTTATCAGCAATTTCAGATAAAAGTTGATTTAGCTCGATATCCTTTAGCTCGGACGCAGAGTAGCGAAAATTTTCATACTCAGATTTTAGTAAGTTAAATTTACGTGATTCAAAATCGAATTCACGTTTAGTTTCGCATGATTCGAGCAACTTGATCAGTCTTTTAGAGTCTAACATTAATCGTCGATCAACAGTAAGCAATTTACGAGGGGCAGTTGCCGCGACTAACCCAGTTTCCGTAGCTCCAGCGTTAGCAGCGTCGGGTTTAGCACGGTTTCCCTCGGGGTCAGATAAGTTTTCCCGGGCCGCTTCTAACCGCCACCTAGCAACCTTGTCAGTACTCGTACATGTGGGTATCGCATCTACACCCCCATTACGTTTAGGCGTCCCAGTCAATGATGCCTTAGAAGTGTGGCTTTCTGTGGCCATAATAAAACAAAATAAATAAGCACAAAGATAATTATAGCAAAGACTAAGTTGCATTCAATATATATAAACAACGTCACCTTGTACAGTTCTTAAAGATCACAAGAAAGACTTCAGTTCTTCCAAAAGTAGATGGCGCTTGAATTCCACCGAAGCAGACCGAAGATCGATGACTCCACCTCCACAGGACGACGAAAGAAGAAACCGATGAACGTAGGATTGGAATTCTCTACGAAACCAAAATGCAGGCGACAGGAACCAGAAAAAGGGGGTCGCAAGTTGCAGACCAACCAAAACGAAGAAACTTCAAGTCGCCGCAGTAAACCAACGGATTGAGAAGAATGGGTCTTTCTCAACCAGAGCATAAACGTCGTACTGTTGAGGGAATCCAACAAAGGGCAGCAGTCCGCTATCAGCCAATGGAATTCAAATCAAAGAAATGATGAGGAGTGCGAGATTCTAAGCCGTAATCACCAATGAATCCAAAAACCAAAAATCCAACCAGGTCAGGAGACGATAAATTTTGATGTTATAGATTGATGGCTGTGTCCTAAGCGGAATGCCTAGGTCTTCGCTGTCTGGACCTCGCGCTCAAGAGGCTAACACAGGAGATTCAAAGCAAACTTTTATTAACAAAAGCAAATTAAAAAAGACCAGTCCAGCAAAAATTTATCGAGGATTGCCCAGCTGGGCGGAAAACACTTAAACTGAAAAACTGAATTTTACTCCAACAAAATAAAAAACCTCTTGACGCTAATGTTAAAAAATAAGACTGATTTAACTGATTCAACTGCTGTGCTAGAAATAAAACATTGCTACAAAAAAGTGATCAACAAACGGCAAAACGGCGCGTCTTTCAGGCAACGTTGCAAAGTTTCTTCCATGCAAATTATGAAAGACGCGCAACACAAAGTAATATGCAAATTAAGTAAATGAACGTGTTAACAACAGAACAAAAAAACCTAAGTTCGAATCCAACTAAAAACGATCGTGTTGTAACAATGATATCAGCAATTAGTGATGGTTTATGCAAATTAGGTTATACAGGGTCAGGCAAAATGATCTGACGAATTTGTAGGTTAAATAAAAGGCAAATAAAGTAAAGAAACAAAAGGGTGTTTTAATTTTCCGAAAAGTGCATATAATGCCTTTTTTTTTGTATAATGCCTTTTTGCTTTGTTTCTTTGTAATACTTTTGTTTCTCGTTTCTTTTGCTGCCGTTAACAGGACTTTTTTTTTTTGCTTGCTGCCATGAAAAATGAGCATTGCACTTTTGTTGTGGAAATGTTTAAAAAAAAAGCAATCTGTAGCTGCAACACAACAAGCGTTCGTTTGCACTTCAATCTTGGTAGACACGATTTCCTTATCATATCAAAACACGATTTTGTTTTTGTTACCACCTTCAGAGCTACTGGATCTGCATTGAACGAAAATCAACCCGCCGACCTTGCACTGCCAGAACTCCAGAAAATTTGGCAACTTTTGTGAACGCCTTCGATAGTGTGTGGACAATAATGGATCCCATTTGACTGATTTAATTTTTAAACATAATGAAACAGAAAGGCATCATATGTACTTTTCAAAAATAAAAACAATGTTTTGTTTCTTGACTTTATTTGGATTTTATAAAACCTACAAATGTGTCACATCACTTTGATTGACTCTGTATGAAGTGCCAACCAAAATTAATCAACTTCTTTATATCATTCTCACCAATTTTGCATGCGTTATTTTAAGGCTTCTATGGAAAATAATTTAATATTTTTTAGTCATTTTCAAAACAAAATTTTTTATTTTTTGGCCATCACTAAAACGTTGGGCAATAATCGCCTAATATCTGAAAAAAGTTAATAAACCAAAACTGTCAGTAATATTGATTTATTTAATAAGGTAAATTTAAGTTTGCATATCAAAGGTATTCAGATTAAATTTTTTAATTTGTGCTCAATATGAAAAAATAACGGCTGCAAAAAAAAATTATTAAAAAATATCATATTATCAAACATTTGAATTGCTAACTCACTTTGGTCAATACTCATGTATTAAGTAATTATGAGTGTGCTTAGCTGTGCTGTTTTCTCCCGGGACCTATATGTTCTTTAGTGCATGTGATTTAAATTGTCGTTTAACCTTTTACCAAGTGAAATTGCAAATTTATTGTACTATAAAATTGCAATGCAAGTTTTTATTTTTTCAGATAACAAACTGTAGCAATGATTTGGAGATGAACCCATGTGTATAATATTTTATCATGTGCATCAACATATTAGCTTTTGATATTTTTGAGCTAAATTAGCTAAAAAGTACTGGTACATATAAAGTTTTCGCAATGATTAAAATTGTATTTTGTAACAAAAATGCTCTAAACACAATTGCAAAAATGACTCCAATTTTGTATTTTACTAGCGTTTATATTCTTACTCTGCAAGACCAACCTAATGCTATATATCATTTGTGGCCAAAACGTCTACTAATGTTTGTTATATATGTTACATGCAACTGTATTGTTATTTGCTCAGCTTCGTTGCATGGTTAAACTAAAATACTCAAAACTTGTCTTTTAGCATAACCATCATGTGCTAGTTTTGTTGCGTAATCTTGGTAGCTGAATAGTTATGTTGTGATATAACGACAAAAACAAATTGTACTGTTTACACGAATTGCTAATCAATAGTTATTCTAAGTTATTTATCAAAAAGAAAGAACAAATATTAAACTACCCAAATACATTTTCGTTTTTTAAATTTTATTCAATCCTTCACCCCTAAAGTTTTGACCTCAATTTAACCCAAAAAAATCTAAAAAGTTATTAAAACCGAATTGTATAGCAAAATTAGCCTTAATTTAACCGCAAGTTTAGATTCCCCATCCCCAAAACATATACTTTGAGACAAAAATCAACTTTTTGCCATAAGTATGGACCTCAAAATAGATTTTTGTATTTTTTGTACTTTCATCTGCCATCTAGTAGTGATTTTCGATATCTCATTAACGGACCGTACGATTACAAAAAAAAAATTTATGTAGCTTGTGCCACCCTATATGAATGATCTACAAGCATTTTATATAAATTTTCCAACTTAGAGTATTTGGCATTTGTTGAAATATAATGGAACAATTCTGTAAGTAGTCGTCGTTCTCGTGGCTTTTCTCAAGGTATCTACGCTGGTAGCCTTTAGGCCAGCAGCACGCAAAACGATTAAATAATAATTTATTATCGGCAATTATCGACAATAATCAATACATTATTACAACTTCCGCCTTGATTACTTGTCTCATTTTATTTGATCTGAATATTAAACAAATTACAAACCTAAACTTCGCTGTACATGCAAGCCTAGAGATGTGTACTTTAGGACTAATTTTTTTTAAAACTTGTGTCTTGTGCCTCATTTCTTTTAAAACTTCTGACTTTTATGATTCGTGCTTCATAGGATTCGTGTCTATTTCGACTCGTGACTTTTAGAACTCGTGTCTATTAGGACTCTCGACCATTAGGACACGTGTCCATTAGGAGTCGTGTCCATTAGGACTCGTTTCCATTAGGACTCGTATCCTTTAGGACTTGTGCTCATTCAGACTCGTTTTCATTATTGTTTACGTTAGGACTCGGGTCAGTTAGGACTTAATTGTGTCTTTAGGAGTGGTGACGTTCAGGACTCGTATTAATAGGCCTCTTTCACACAGGGACAGCTGTCGCACGTCTTAACTTTTTTAAAGTGCGCGACACGAAAAGTAGCTTTTCACCCACGACGACTTATCGCTTAACTTAACGTGAGAATGTTGTTTTTTTCAAGACTTTTTTACGAAAGACCCAGTACAGGTATATAACTGTTCCGTCCGTTCACTCTTCAAACATTTAATCACCAACCCATTATAGGCCTTGATTGACCTACTGGTGACTCATAATAAGGGCCATTGTTGGGCACATTGGACAAAGAAGTGAACCAACTTTATTATCAGCATAGCCAAGATGGAGGTGGAAGAAGCTTTGGCGATTTATTGCCTGTAGATAGAAAAACGCAAAGAAGGAAAGAAGCGAAATCGTATGTATTGGATTCATCCAATACTAACAGATCGGAGTGAAAAAGGTCTCTTTGTCACCCTTTATGCCGATCTGCAAGCAAATCCTGATAAATTTATTATGTTTGTTCGAATGAGTATATATTCTTTTGATGCACTTATTCTGTATTTGGAAAACAAATTGAGAAGAAAAGAAATGCATATGAGAAGCAGTATATCACCCGCGGAAAAAGTTCTGTTAACTCTCAGGTATATATCACAATGATGTTTATTTAGTTGCTTATTAATTTTATTGAAAATGAAGTCGTTAACGAAATAATCGGCCTATTGCTAGATAGCTGTGTAGCCTAGATAGGCCAATGGATACCACATGCACTGTTTTTGAGACACACATCTGTCATCAACCCTCTCTTTAATAGTTGAATCTGAAAATTCCGCCGGAGATAGACGAGTGTTCTGACGGCTGTAACGCTAGTGAAGCATCTGCTTGGTCATAGGGAAATGATTGATATGAAGAATGGTAATTAGCCGACTGCGACGAGTGTGATATGATTACCTGCATTAGCTCAGCTCAAACTTGTAGCTTTCTTGGTTCTGGCACTTTTTTGAGTGGGTTAAGCAAAAACAGCAAAAACAAACGATCATCATCACTGCCTTGATTTTTCTCTCTTTCTTCTCTCGCTCTTGAAGAATGCCGTCTTCTTGACTATCACTTTGTGCCTTGCTTCGCTTTTGCTTTTTAGGCTTTCCGCGTGTTCCGTCTCGTTGCTCGCCGCCGGTATTAGTTCCGGAACCATAACCATCCTCCTTTTGAGGTGGTTCATTGTCAGTAAGACTAAAACTGGTATTGGGACTACTATTCTTGTCGCTAAAGTTGCTTAATGTGGGATTGCTAGCCTTCACCTTATCCAAAAATTAAAGCTGATCGTAATAAACATATGTAGCTTTTTTAGTTGATGCTGCTGATTCGCTTTTAAAACTCGACATTCTACTTCGGCGTTCTCTACTGTAGCAATCCCTCAAACTTTTCCATTTTCGTTGCAGCATTTTTCATGCAATAATACTTCCGTTAGAAGCGATTGCAAAAGTTAATGGGCCCAAAAAGTAATTGGTTTACCGATACAACGTGTATAATGAAACACGACTGTACCAGCACTACTACACAAGCAATTTGCAAGTTACATTTTCAACTTAAATCTAATAAGCTGTTTAATTTTGCAGATATCTGGCAACAGGCTGCACTATGTCTGACCTACACTTGCACTATGTCTGACCTACACATGATTAATACGAGTCCTGCATCCAGTCAGTAACACTAAACTTCTCTGACCTACACTTGCAATTTCGTCTGGGAATATCAACAATCAGTGGCATTGTTGAAGAAGTGTGCAAACTGACATGAAACGTTTTGCAAAGTGAATCCTTGCCATTAATAGGTACAGTAAAGTGGCTATCAATTGCACATGCATTTCAAAATAAAGCAAATTTTCCAAACTGCGTAGGAGCTCTAGATGGGAAACACATCAGAATCATCAAGCCTCAGCAAAGTGAATCTATGAATTGCAACTTCAAGAATTTCTTTTCAATTGTTTTGATGGCAATTTGTGATAGCAATTACATGTTTACATACGTGGATGTTGGTGCAAATGGAAAAGAAGGAGATTCTACAGTGTTTAAAAACAGCAATTTTTATACTGCATTAACAAACTGCCTCCTGGGACTGCCAGAACCAAGACCGATATAAGACTTTAATAGCGAAAGTTTTCCCTGGGTTATAGTTGCTGACGAGGCGTTTGCTCTTTCCTAGCATGTGATGAGACCATTTGGAAGAAATTCATTAACAACAAAAAAGAAGATTTACAACTACAGGCACTCGCGCGCTTGAAGGTACATTGAATGTGCGTTTGGCATACTGAGCAGCAAATGGAGAATATTTCACCGTCCTTTGAATGTACGCACATCTTTAGCAGAAGACATAGTATAAGCCTCATGCATTTTGCATAACTATGTAAGATGCAAAGATGGCTATAAGTTTGAAGATGTCATAACCGTTGAAGGAGCTGGAGAACTTAAGCGTGACATAACTAGTCGAGGTTCAAGAAATGTTGTAATCACCCGTGAAAAATTGGCAGACTACTTCATGTTGCCAGAAGGTGAAGTGCCTTGGCAGTACAACCAAATATAGACAGCTCGTTCAAATCAGAACCATAAACACTGCAATGTGAAACCTGCTATTTGCATTTTGCTTTTCGTTTAATAAACATTGTTGTGGTATGCATGCATCCAGTCAGTAGCACTAATCCATTTTCATTGTGATTTCAACTAACAGTGATGCCGATCCATGCATTGGGAGGGGGGCCGATGATTTGCAACTTTGAACGTTTTTGTCCGTGATTGTGCAGTTACTGACAGACACTGGGGAGTAACGATTCACGGCTGCTTCCAATTAGTGAGAGAGATACAGCCAAAATATTGCGGGATAATCCCTCACCCCCCCTGGATTGGCACCACAGAAGCTAGGCTAGAAAACTCACCAAATAAGTTTCTTTCGACGTCGGGGCAATTTTTCTTTTCAATAAAGATATCGTAAATTTCATCCCACAGAACTTTTTTCCAGTCTCTATTTGAGTATGCTGCGTCTGCCAAATCCCAAATTCCCGGTCTAATTTGAATCTCGTAAATAAATCTTTCAATATCAATTTCTAAGTCATCACCATTCATGATTACTAGGGTAGAAATACTGTAACTTAAAAAAAAACTCAGTATAGCCTATAGTCTCTCTACCATGAAATTAGCGTTATTAGTGATGATAATCTCCATTCGATCAGGCAGAAACAGTACCGGAACTGTCCACTAAATATAGACTACTATAATTGACACTTGGTTTGACTAGACCACTAGTTTGATCCTTGGTTTGAACGCTGGTGTTATTTCTTGTGTTGTAGATATGTACGCTAGGCCTACAGTTTCAGTAGGTGCAAACGAAAAGTACAATAAGTCCAGTTTTGTCTACGCAGATGACCCATAATTGATTGGCTATGCATGTGACTCATAATGCTGGGCTTTGCTGGGCATGAAGTAAATTAATTTCTCGGCTAATACGGTATTTCAGTTCATGCTCTAGCATTCTGCTACTTGAAAGCAGTTGTGTCGTGCAAAATGCGCGACATGTGTGAAAAGCTCCATTTACTTGCGAGTTGTGGAGATGTCGCGCGACTAAAAAGTTGCCCATGAGTTACCAACCTGTCGTCGTGCAACGGCGACTAAAATTTGTCGCCGGGCGACATCAGCGCGACAGCGACACTGTGTGAAAAGCTCCATTTAAACCAATGCAAGCATACTGTGTGAAAGGGGCCTTAGGATTCGTATGGTTTAGGACTCGAATCATTAGGACTCGTGTTTTTAGGATTCTTGTATGATATTCGTGGGTAACACTGCTCCTTTCGAAAAAATGTCCCACCGATAGCAAGCTGTTGGGAATACTGTCGGCGCACAAATTGAACCTCAGAACTCCCGCTCCAGTGACAAACGCGTTACAGCTTGACTTAGTGGCCGGTGATATTGAGTCTTGGAAGTCGATATTTAGCTTGCATAACTGATGAGATTAGATATTACTCCAGAAAATTATTTTGACATGGGTTTAGCAAAACAACTCTTTTGACTCTTTGTTTCCATTTGAACATGAAAACGATAAATAGTCAAGTACAATTAATCATGCGTTTCCTTTACGTGATTTCAGCTTACAGAAATTTATTAATTTTATTTGCTGCACTTGTTTAGGTCCCCCTCCTCCAGCGATTTTCAACATATTTAGCAACGACTCAACTCAACTGGTAGTAAGTTGGGAACCACATTGCAATACTACAGATTTCTGTTATAATAGCTTCGGGAAGAACAGAGTACCAAAAAAATACACTATAAAATATAATTCTACAGCTACCTCAGACAACGGGTTGAAAGTAACATACGACGAACTTATGGAATTTCCCCCCAAAACAAAAACATTAAATGTGTTGACGTCAAATACCGAATATGAAATATCTGTTATGACGACCACTTTCGTTACAGAAAACGGTCAAACTGTTAACAGCGATTTCACTAAAATACAATTAGGGTATACAGGTGAGTTATTTTTCATTTTGTATATTTAAAAGTTAATGGTTTTGCTGTATTTAAATTTTGTTCATTTTTAAAAGCACATCAAACGTTGATATAACTCATTTACTGTAAGTCAAGACAAATTTTATACTTTTTTGACATTTTTTGCAACCTATTTCAAAATTCTGCCACTTCTAGATTGTAAGTATTTGCATATTTTTTCCCACTTTCTGTTGCTAATTCTTTCATTTTGAAGGTAGTGCCTGCCTTTGTTGCCATGGTTTGGACCCTAGCTTGAACCTTATTTAATACTAGTAGGCATATCACTATTATAGCTCCTACCACCATTGGCAGCCTGCCACTACCAGTAGATTTTAAACAACTAACCTAGCCTCTCCTTTTTAGCAAGGTTTTACTTTTAGAATTGCAAAGTACAACAACTAAAATGACTTCAATAAGCTATGCTAGCCTATCCGCCTAGGCCTATTTTTCGTTTATCTCAAGGGCAGCAAACCGTGTACCGGTATGTTTTTTTTTTCTATAAGTAGCAAATTCAAACTCATAATTGCAATTTTACATTTGAAAAGCAATTTACCTCATTAAAGTCGCAGCAGAAATCTAGCAAAAACGTAACTCACCCTGAGACCTACAATCTGACAAATGTCGTTTAAAATCACTAATGCAAAGTACTGTAGATATTGCCATCGCCACAGCTCAATTTTACTCGTAAAGCCAAAATCTTTCCGTTGAAGCTATTTAACGTCAAACAATAAAAAATGGGACAAAAACGTTGATAAACAATATTTTTCACATCTAGTGTTGAAGTTTAAGCATTAGACTTCAATGCTCCTTTAACATTATTCTGGCCGTAGCAATTTTGCTGTTGAATTTTAGTGAGTTCGTAAACGAGTCTCTATATTGTTGCTTATTTTGTGGCATAAATCCTGGTGGCAAAGCCAGCAGGCTGTGCGAAAAAAAACAAAGCAAGTGCACTAAATTTCTCTACCCTGATCAACAGACGAGCTACAAGGAGAGCGGAGGGTATTGGTAGTGTTTCAATTCTAAAAATTTTTAGCCTAGTCTGGCTCCAGCTCTGAATTTTGGCATTAGTTTTGAGCCTTTTAGCCTACTGGAGACGTAGCCATTTACGGCTAGCTATGAGAAAAGTGGAGAGTTAGCTACCCTATCGTTCTTCTGAGAGATGTAAGGTAAGATTTATACATTAGTCGGTAAAGATTTGATCTATAGCAAATAATTTCATTCGGTAAAGGTTGAGTGAATAGTGTTAGTTTCATAGGGTAAAGATTTTTCATTCAAGATTTACTTATTTTGGCTAAAATGGATGGCAAAAGATTTATGTAATATAAACAAATTTGGTAAAGATTTATTAATTCATTGATAAATTGGTAAAGATGTATATTTTGAAGATTTTATCACTGATGTTACTTGTCATTTTGGCCTTTCTAGCCTTACTGAAGAGCCCTGAGGTTGGGTAAAACATCTGTCTAAGGAATGCAATTGGAAATTGTTTTGAATTAAACTGGTATAATTATTTCTTGTAATATTGTGATTGCTTAATATTTTTGGGAAAATATGTAATGATATGGTTAATTTGCGATTCCTTGTTTTTATTCGCTCATGTTCGTACCTGCTTGTACTAGTTATACTGACGAGTAGTAAAAGACAAATTTCGATTCCAAAACAGTTAGTCTTAGGCTGTTTATCAAAGGTTTGATAGTGCCTATAAGCCTCTGGCTACTGTCTATAGCTTGTAATTAATTTTCTCAGTAGGCCTACATTGTTCTTAATATATTTTGAGTTTCCGATAAGCGTACGGATACTGATTATTGCGTCAAATGACGTCACAGCTGAAACGAAATCTCTCATAGATTTGTCTGACCGCAAACTTGCCCTTCTGAGCAAAGCCTAAATTAATATACGCCATCAGAAAAGAAACGACGGAAGAGGAGTGCGAAATTGTTCCATTGCTCGACATACTTTATCAATAACGTGAGAAACTAAAATTGAATAAACACCACAAAGCACACCAGAGTCGCCACATAACTCCACCCAGATTGTCGAATATAGAGACGCTTGTATCCCGAAATAATAGCGCCCTAACAATCGGCTAACTTATTCGACAAAGGGACAAAGAAATAGTAGCGACAGCAATCAGCATATTTCTTCACTTTTAATCCAACAAAATTACGATAGGTGATGCAGCAGCAAAAAACGGATACCAATCTACTTTTCAACCAAAATTCTTTGCTCTGGACTTTGCACGGAATAATCAATAAATCAGCAAAAATTTCAGTCAAAAAATTTTTTGTTGAATTCAGTATCTATCTGTTTAATCTCTTTGGTGTATACGATATCATCACCTTGCCTGGCACACTGCCACGTCAAATATCGACATCAAAAATTTTATTCACAAATGTTCAATTTTTAATCAGCCAAATGCTTATTTTAAATCTTTGCATTTTTTTAGTGTTAAAATTATGACATCATTTTAAACTTTGACGTCATCAAATGATGAAAAACAACGTTTTAAGTGGATAAATTGTTTTTTTAACTTGTAAATAAGCCTTTTATTTATTGGCATGGCTTTTTTTGCGATTAAAGGTTGTGCTCTACCCAAGTTTAAGGTTGATGCAAAGAATTTGTTTCTTTGAAATGCATCGGTCATTCACTGGGCTTTTTTGAAGCTCCCATCAGTTTCTTTTTTATCAAATTGATGTTTGGTGTAACTGTATAATTATGCAGGCAGTTTAAAACATATCATTCATCCGTACTCTAATAAAATCAGTAAAATCTGATACAAGGTTGTGTTCTTCTGGGTCGGAGCCCACCGACCCTAACCGCCTAAAAACCAAACAAAATCTAAAAGTCAAATCCATAAGTAAAGGAAAGTTTTAATCCTATTTTACACGTGGTATTTGACCATTGCGTTTTGCACGGGTTAGGAGTATCTACTTTCTAATCCAGAAATCAAAGGAACACCAAATTTGGCACGACATACACCAAACGTTCTTAGAAAATTTGGTTTTGAATTGATAGCATCATTGTTGTGACGTCAAAGCCATGTTTTTGAAAAATGAGGTCGTTTTTTGATAACGTCACAGGCGGTTTAAATTTTATACAAAGGTTTGTTTTTTGATACTGAACCATAAAATGTTTGAGTCAAATTAGTTTCGTGACAAGCATTTCATGGCTTTAATTAGGTAATAAATTGACCACAAAATGCTCGGATTTTGAAAAGGGACTTGAGAAAACCTCAAAAATTGGAAACTTTCTGTTACCTTAGCAACTTCAAATTTTCAAGAGTTACCGTATTTGTATTGGAATTTAACTCAAGGTCAAGTTAATTTGAAACAAAAATAATTTTTCTGAAGGGATTTATTGCAAAAAACTTAAAGAGGGTGGGGCAAAAAAGACCCCCTTCGCTTACAGTAAAATGGGACTGGAAAACGTGGGAGAGTGTCATTAGTGTACAATCTGCTATACAAGAATCATTTTCAGAAAGATTTTAATGGCGTCGGAGCTATCATTTTCACTCTTATCCGATCACGCGTATTTCCAAGCGGAAATACGCGTGATATCTTTTTCAGCGTAAATGAAAGAAAAAGGCAAAACGCCAGCAGTCAAATGACACTCGCATTTCTGCTCGCAAATACGCGTGATCGGTAAAAGCAGCCTTAGATTAAACGCTTTCATCCAGCTCTTTTTATGAATTTACGCAGCAATGAGGAAAAATTAAAATGCGGTGGAATATATAGGTTCATTGGAACTACAAAATCACAGCAACAAGTTAAAAGCACAACAGTCTGTTTCGTTCTAAGGACTCATTAGGTGCTAATTTGTAAAAGAATTTTAAAACTTAAAAAGCTATATAAGTCATTTACTGATTAGCACCTGAGGAGTCCTTAGGATCTAACAGAATTTTGTGCTTTTAACCATTTTACTGTGATTTGATAGTGTTGTATTTAGCTCTGATTTTACTTCTGTGTATCATCGAGCACTGTTTTAAAAGATTGACTACCAGCAATTTTCTAGAGTAGTGAATACGGGTTTAGCACTTAGTTTGATCAGAAAAATTAGAGCCAAAAATATGTAAAGCATGTTTGAATTAATTGAATTAAGCAAACATGATTAACAGTTCTCGTTATTTGCAGTTGTTAAAATTTGGGGTTGGTCAAATTTCTAAACTGCCTTATATCGGTAACGCTTCCGTACACTTGGAAAAAGATTTTCAAAGTTTTTATCGTTGCAAATTAGGTAATAAAGTGAGATTGGTGGTAATTCATTTAACTTTTGGTATTGGAAATAGGTTTCGTTACAAACACAAACAACCTTTACTTCATCGCAATCTATAAATTAAACTGTTCATGTGACGCATCTTACATTGAAAAAACATGCAGAAATTTGATCTTTTGACTCCTAGAGCACAATCCTCAAACCAGAACCAATCATCGGACAGACGTCACTTTTCATTCATTGGAGAATCCAAGCCATAATATTGAATTTGACCACTCCAAAACTTCAGCCACTGCAAAAAACGAGAACTGTTAATCAAAGAAACGTTACTGATCCACGAACACAATCCTTCCATAAATTCAGATGAATCCTCAACTCAACTGCGTTTGTTCAATACTTAAGCTTAATGTTATTTTACTATTAGTTAAGTTTTGACTTACAACTCCTTTTTTTATATTTTTACTTTATGCTAATCTTAACTTAATGAGGCCTTTGATATAGGTTTTTTTCACCTAATGATGTTATAGTAGCATTTTATTTTCCTATGTTTTTGGTTTTAATTTTTTTAAATAAAAGTTTGAGGCAACAGTATTAGCTGGTCTGTTTTTTTCTGTTAATTTTTGGTGAATTTTATCTGTCAATGTGGAATTTAAGTCAGTTATTAGTTAGTTTTCATTACTCTGTTATGCCAGTGGTAAGTCTTCTTCCTCAAGTGTTACGTTTATCGGTAAGTTTTATACATTTAGTTGCCCCTTAGTTTAGCTTTACCATTTCATATAAGTACCGTTCCGGATATACTACCCCATTCCCTCGTCCGGCTGATAATAGGGATTAACTTTCACGTTTCTATTAAGGATTACGTTACAGCATGTAGCTATTTGTGTGATCTTTCTGGGTTTTTAGACTGATAATGGTTCAAGACCAAACCGAAACGTGCTAAATTCAAATATGTTGTGAAATATTGCGCGTCTCTACTTTAAAATTCTACTTTGCCGCGAAGAGATTCGAACCCAGGAATTAGTATACACCAGATTTAAACGCAATGCAGTATGCAAATCAGTATTTCTCACAGCTACTGCATTAAGCGGCGAAGAATTGTCCAAACTGACCTAATTTTCTGTTTTACGTTTGTTGCACATCCTCTTTGTAACGTTTATGCGTTCAATTTAAATCAATCAGTTAGCAGTTGAGTCTAGTCAACGTAAGGTTAATTATTTTGTTGTTCAAACCGACTAGCTGAGCAAGTTGTTGAATTTGAAAACGGCAATATTTAAAATCTTCAAGAGCGAACCACAAAATCGCCACGATACTGCACTGTCAGCTGTTGTCCGCACTGTGACAACTTTTCTCTCCGTCACTTTAACATTGTTTGAGCGAAACAGTTTGAAATCGCTCGCTCGCTAGCTTATTTACCCGTTCTTTGTTTTATCCTGGCCGTGAAATAAAAACGATTTGATCTACACGTTTGGTGAAGAATCCGGCAGAAGTTAATGAGCCAAATCGAGATCTGAGTTCTGAGCGCGTTTCGCTGTTAGCTAATCACCTTTGTTGGTATCCGGAGTGCACCCAAACCACTCAATAAGACGGCTGCGCAGCATATATTTCATATATTTTTGGCTCTAATTTTTCTGATCAAATTTTCTAGATGTTAATTACATTTAAATGGACAATAGATTGTTATTATGACGTAAGATGTTGCAAACATTACCCAAAATATTATAAAGAAAATCCAAAAATATAGAAAGTTACTCGTTGTATTTTGATTGATCAAAATTAGTTGTTTGGGCAATTTGATTGGTGAAAAATATTGTTTCGTTTTTGTTCGAAATGTGCACGAGATATTTATGTAAAATTTGGAATGAATAATTTAAAAAAATTTTTTTAAAGCTTATTCTTTCCCGTCAAAAGCAATACGTTTATTCACTCCAAGTTTCACCTTAATTTTTTGCGCACATTTTGGACAAAAACGAAATAATATTTTTCGACCAATCAAATTGTTCAAATTACGAATTTTGACCTATCAAAATACAAAAAAAAATTTTCTTTATTTTTGCATTAACTTTATACTATTTTAGGTTATTTTTGCAGCATGTTGCGTCATGATAACAACCAAATGTCTATTTCAATGTAACGAACCTCTAATTTTCTTCATTCCAGCGTAGATTCATGAACAGAGGTGGACAAAAACGTTTAATCTAAAACAGCCGTTTTTAAGGCTACCCATTTCTCAAAGAGTGGAAATGATAGCTCCGACGCTATTAAAAGCTATTTTGAATCTTTGTACCACCAACAAGCTTTTAGATTGTTTTTTGGAAACGGAGGGTGGTGTTGTAAGTTTTAATAAAGATTGATTAAAGAGCCGATAGGCGGAAGGTAGAGCGGTCTTGGGCAAAAATAGAAAATCTCTTGTCATTGCAATGTTGAGCACAGGCAGAATTTTGTAAAATTTGAAGTCCAATGGCTAAATCAGAAGCAAAATACTGAATATTACAGTACGTTGGGTGGAAGAATTGTACTGGCAGGGAGAATGTATGCGTTTTTGAGAAGAAGAACCAAAGTAAGTTAATTTGGAAGGAGTAATGTTGTTTTACGTGGTTATAATCCAAACTATAATTACTGTACTTCGACGTGAAGAAGCGTGTCGCTTTACGTTGGCTATTACTCTGACACTAACTGTGACTTCGGGCGCGCACGCGTATATGGCCTTTGTTTTTTCTTGATCATTTTGCTTTAGACGAGCATCAAAACTTATTTGATTTGCTTGTAACTAGAATACTGTTAAACTTACAAAGTTCAATTTTGGATACAACATGACAATAAATAAAAGCAGCTTGTGTGCAAAATTTGGGGATTCTAGGTCACCACGTTATTGCGGTTTAGGAAACTAAAATCCGGGTAAAAACGGCGATTTTTGTGCCCAAAATTTATTATTTCGCTTGTAATTCAAAGACGGATAAATGTGGAAAGCTTAAATTTGGACACCATATTGGAACAAATGAAGTCTTCATACGTAGACAGTTTTGGAATTCCCCGTGACGTGACCGCAATTTTGGAGGCCGAAAATTGGCAAAAAGTTGACAAAATTGAACCGGTATATTTTTGTAAGCACCGATCTTGATGAAAAAATGTTTATTGTTTTCTAACAGATTATTAACCACTTTTGTTTTGGTTATGTTCAATTACTCCGCCTTGGATACTATTTTTTATTATCTTTTTTTCTTTTGTTTTTTGCTTTTCTTTCCACCAGAGTTCAGGCCTGAACCCGAAAATATTAGCCCAAACCCGAAAACTAATTTGAAGCCCAAATCATGCACCAAAAAAACAACAACAAAAGTTAAGTTATAGGTCTGAAAAATTTAGCAATTTTGCCGAGTTATTTTAATTATATTTTTGTGCACCTAACACAAAAAGCTCATCTCAGCCCGAATTAAACACAAAATTTTGTCAACGTTAGACCCGAACCCGACCCAAACCCGACCAGAAAATCTGGACCGACTTACAACTCTGCTTTCCACCCTATCTACATTTAAAATGCTAAGCTTAAAATATTCACTCTCTGAGCGATTGTAGATATCAAGAAGGACTAGGTCCCGTCTGAAAAAATTAGGTCCCGCCGGGTGACACGTTGGAAGATCCCTTCAAACGGGTACTTCAAAATTTCAAACTTTCTAACCGATTGAGCTACAGTAGATGAATCAAATTTTTAGAATAAGTAGATGTTAAAAATAAAATAAACTTAACAAAAATTTAGGGTTTTATGATAAATCTTACCCAAACGGCCGGGTTCTTCAAAATTCAAACTTTTCAACTACTCAAGCTAAACGTATGAAGTTTTTAGGATTCATATAAATTTATGGAAAGGATAAAAAGGTTGACAAAATTTGGATGTAGCAAAATGGGAGTTCCTCTTCATATGGGTCCTTCCTCATTTTTTTTTAACCACACAAGCTAGACGACACATGGAATTTTCAGAATACGTAAATTCAAAGAAAAGGTAAAATTTCACAAAATTAGCGGATACCAAAATGGCGGAGTTCTTCTCAAACGGGTACTCCAAAATTCAAAAATTTTAACCACTTTAGTTACACCAATGAAATTTTAAGAATAAGCAAAAATAAAATATGACAAAATTTAGGAATGCTATGTTATAAGCATGATCCTTCAATTATGTTTAGCGCACGCCCAATTTAGACGTACTTCAAAGACAAACATGATAATTTTTGGTGATGCCAAGTTGGGGTGTTTCCAAATGCGTCCTCTAAAATTTAAAATTTTTATCTACTCAAAGCTAAACAAATTAAAGTAAGTGGATAGATTATAGTTCAAAAATCAAAGGTTACAAAATTTGGCTTTACCACTTGGGGAGACCATGCCAAACGGGCTCTTTTTGGCGTGAAGGAACACATCTTAATTGGCGCATCCAAAGGCTACAATTACCCATATTTATCCGACTGAACGTACTGTAATTCCAAGCGCTTCAACTTGTTTTTGTGTCATGTTTTTGTGATGTATCAGCCTTGTTTTATATCTGCCTCGTTTGAGTGATTCAGATTTCCAATACGAAAAGTTTTTTATCGTTTTTTATCTGTGGGGCCGCGAGCTCAAGTTAATTTCTTTTTACCAAGTTTCGAAGTCATTAGTACAAAAAGTTTGAAGAGATGGAATTTGTATATATAGCATGTTTTGGGCGTAGCGAGACAGCTTATAAAGTTTTGGAGTTTTTACAGTTTTCAACAGTTTTCGACAGTTTTAGAAATTTTATAGTTTTTACGATTTTGACTTAACAAAGTAACAAGAATTATAAGAACAATATTGGTGTGCAATTTAACATGAAGGTACAGTAGTCAGATGAGCGCAACGATTAATTCTCCTCCAACCCCTACAATTTCGGTTACTCCTCCATTTCCCTTATTGGTGAACCCCGTAGCGCAATTCCCTCTGGTTGCTTTGCCAAGCAGCAAAGAACGCTAACCATGATTTGCTCCTAGCACTAAGGCATCAGCAGGATTAAAATGTTCTGATTAAAATGTATGATTTGATTAAAATCTTCATGTCTTCGAAGCAGCTTTTCGTGTGTCACTTTTCAAGAAGAAACGTCAAAATGGAAAGCGCAGGAAAAGAAGTGGCTATTTAAAGAAAAAAGCCTAGTCTTGATTGGGTGGAAAAATACCAACAAAAGAGAGTCATTAGTGCACAATCTTTAAACTGCATACGAATTATTTTTGTTGTCTGAGAGCGGGCTTAGAAGTTTTGATAAAATCGCTTCAAGAGCAGATAGATTGAAAGCAGTATTGAAAGTACATAGAAATTCCTGCCTAATCTCAACATTATGATGACAATAAATTCTTTATTCTTGCCCAAGCCCGCTCTTTTTTCGATCTATCTGTTCTTGATGCCACATTTATCAAAGCTTCTAACTCAGCTTTCTGCCGACAAAAAGAATTTGTGTGCAGCTTAAAGATTGAGCACTAATAACGCTCTCTTGTTGCTCTTTTTCCAACCAATCGCGGCTTGGCTTTTTCCTATAAATAGACTCTCCTTTTCCTGCGCTCTCCACTCTAGCAATTTTTCTTGATAAATGCAGACAAAAAGCCGCTTCGAAGACATAACAGTTTAGATCAAAACAATTTTGAAGTTTTGTAACACCCAATCAACTTTTTAATTAATACAGTATGTTTGCTCACAATGCTAAACAGCGTTCTCAGAACATGAAATGGCTGTAAAAAGCGTTGCATATTTTTGCCGTGGGGTTAAAACCTTGGCTGATATAATAATATTTTGATTGAAAGTCTCTGCAGTTTTGAAGGTCGCACTTGGTTATCTCATAGCAAAACAAAAAACAGCAAGGAACTCGTAAAAAGTCCTGAGTTTTAGCGTTTTAAACTGTTTTATGAGCTTTTTAATTCCCATTACTTGATTATTTTGATAACTTTTCGAGACATTTAAGTATTGAAAGCGAATAACCGCATAAGCTGTTAAAGTTATTGAAACAAAACTTGAAAGGAGCGCATTTAAATTCTTGATTTCATTATCAACGGCCATTACTGTACTTACAAATTCACTTAAGGCAAATTTGCTCAACTCGATGTCACGTTCCAGTTTTTAAATATGCACTAAAAGAAAATTTAATGAAATTTTACTACTTTTTGCAGTACCAAATAGGGTGAAAGATGTGATGGTATTAAATATAAGTACCTCTACTGCATCACTTCAATGGACAAAAGTCAACGGTACGGCTGTTGTAAACTACACCGTTTTGTGGCAATCTACACACGCTAGAGGATGTCAAAATGTTAGTGATACAAACATTGTAGTTATTGATGATTTAATGTCAAATACTAAGTACAAGTTTCAAGTACAAGCAAAGAATAGAGGCGGATCTGGATTAATATCGGAATCAACATCATTTCCTACAAGTCAGTAATGCAACAGTGTGTAAAAATATAATGCTAACTGCGTAATTTACTGCTGTATTATCTGAAAAACTGTTAGAAACTGCATGGTACACAAAAACAACGCGACTGCATTTAGCAGTTAATTCGTATTTTGGTGGCTTTTTGAGTTGGGTTCAGATACAAAATGCAATTATGATGACTTTTTGGGCTATAGATATTAAAAACAAAAATTACAGTTGTTTTTCTACTTTGCATTTTCTAGAGCACGTTGAAAGTAATGTCTTACACGACACGTGATTTGATCGCACATATTCTGTTAGAATATGAAAAAACAAAAACGTTTTAAAACTTATTCCATTGCAGAAAAGAAGTTTAATCTCGATAAATGTTATAGTCCATATTAAATTTTTGACTTAAAAATATGTTGCAGAAAAAAAGAGAAGTTAGCGGATTAATATTATTTTTTTATTCGCTGCATTTCATAGTTTTGAATTTACATTACAAGACTTTGCCGTTTAACCCTATATCTACTGGGTTATTTTTACACCCTATTTGCACAGGAGGGGGGAGAGGGGGCAAATTTACTCCTTACCTAAAAACTGTTTGGTCAGTGATAGAAGTAAGATTTTTTGTATGTTGAAGCTATTTTTTGTTAAATTTTTTTAATAAATATTTTGAGGTTGTTACGTCACGAAAACGATGATGACATCATCAAAACCAGTAAATACTTACAGCATGCAAATTTGTCTAAATGTTGCCAAATATGATTTTCAGTTTGGACTTTTGTTATTTCAAAGACATCTCTGATAACGTCACCGCAGATGATGACGTCACATGCACAATGACGTCATCTGAATAATGACCTCATCTTTAATATATTGTGTTAATTATTATTTGTACGTTTTTGTGACTGAGATATAGTATAATTCACAAAATTTTAGAATACGACAGTATTATTTTCATTGTAGCATTCAACAGCTGATAAAAATGAATAGTTTTTTATGCAAATGCAGTTTATTCCGAGAAACAGCAGAGAAACCAATAGTTTTGGATTATGAAGTCATAAATGACGTAATGATGATGCAATGCATTTATCAGTAAATAAATTATTTTATTTCAGCTAAAGATTAGCACCGATAATGAGTACGCAGTGCAATGAATAGAATAAGCGTGTTGATAAGCATGCATTGTGCGCAAAACTGTATGAAACTCGTTATAGGTGTCTCTGACAAAGGCAAAAATGACATCATTCGCGGTTGTCCGGTTGACTCCAAACTGTATTAAAATGTGTGTTATTAAATTTGAATCAAAGTCAGGGTGCATCAAAGCAAAACTTTTGCTTAGTTTAGGAGCTATATTAAAATAACTTTGAGAGGAGTGGCAAATTTGCCCCCCCCCCGGTACAAATAGGGTTAAAAGCAAATAACTGTATTCTTATTAAATATGAAGATAAACCACTCTACCACTCTAAACCCATTTCTATAAAATTTTCATAGCAGAAATTAGCTGCTGCAGGCGCACAACTTACAGTATATGCAATACTTTGAGAGTTGAAAAATGTATAAAATTCCTATGACCAAAAATATGTCTAACATTTCCATGCTTCGCTAAATTCACGCCAAATAATCACGGGCCATAGTTGCAGAACAGAAAAGTTCTCACAGACGGATGTCATTGTGGTGCTGAAAGTTTTTTAACGTTTGCTACAACCGCTAAAAGTTATTATTATAATAATTTAATTCTGATATTTTTGACGTTTGCGGGCCGCAGTTTTAATGTTTAACCGTTTGTGTGTTTTCGAACCTAAAGACTTCCAGCACGGAAGCCTTTGAAAGAGTCATTAGAATGGCGACTACAATGCAGTAATGCAAGCATGAAAGTGAGTAATGCTGAAAAAGTAAAAGCAATGAAGCGTTCCATTCTGGTGGCCCTCAACTAGGCTTCCGTACTGGTAGGTAACCGTTAGATCAGAAAGCCAGCAAGCAATTAAACAGTATAATCATACCTAGAGAAAAAATTTTTTTTTATTCGTAGAGAACAAATTTTATGCTTTTCAATAATCGTTCGGAAAAACTAAATTGCTAAGATAGAAAGATTAAAGTCTCTAAATTCAACTCTGCCACATTGATTCTAATTTAAAAGATGTAAAACAAAACTTTGAGCTTTAATATTTAGTTTAAAAAGCGTGATTGGTACAAGGGAGCTTTGCTTTTTTCAGTTACCTCAAGTGTAATGGTGAATCATTTCACAGTAATGAATATTTATAAAAATTGATTTGTTTTGGTTTTGCAGTTCCATGCATGGTAAACAATGTGCTAGTTTTAAGTACCACAACCGAAACTGCTTCATTACAATGGATGGAGGTCAATGGCACGGAGGATGTGAGCTACAACGTTACCTGGCAACCTCCTGATGCTGGTGGAATGAAACTCGTCAATGATACAAATGTTATTGTTATTGATAAGTTAAAGTCAAGTACAAATTATACATTTCAAGTGCAAGCATTAAATAGTGGAGGTTCTGGACAAATGTCAGAATCAACGTCTTTTCCCACAGGTACGCACTTCTCAGAATTACTAAACCCGCTAACATGCAAGATCGGGCCATCTGTTAGCTGGGTTGGCACAACGTTGGCAATTTTGCCAACGTATTGCCAACCTATTTGAAGAATATTTAAAAAAACAGATATCAATATACCTCTATTAATAACACAATCTCTAATGCAGAAAAGATAAAAACTGCAGTGCAGCAGGGATTGACTTCAGGCACATTATTATTTCTTTTATATATAAATGATCTTCCATATACAACCACTTTCAAAACCACGCTATTGCTGGTGACACTGTACTCGTAATGTCCCACGAAAATTTTAAATTTCTGCGACAACAAGTTACTGTAGCAATCTTCAAAAATTTTTAACATGGCTGTACAAAAATAAATTATGTCCAAATTTAAAAAAAACACAAATGCATGATACTTAACCCATCCTTAAAAAATAGCACTAACCAGGAAAAAACTTTTGGACTTAAATTAATGTTAGAAGAAGAAATTGAACAAGTTGAAAGCCCTATGTACGTAGGAATAAAACTTAATGGTACATTATCATGGAAATCCCACGCGAAACAATTAAGTAAAAAAGTTATCTCAAGCATGTTGCGTGATTAGAAAAAATAAACCTTCAAGAAATTTACTCTTAAAAAAAAATTTTATTGCTGCATGGTACACAGTCATCTAAAGTATGGAATTTTAAGTTGGGTAATGCTGGGAAAATGCTAATTACTGTAATAACTTGAAAAAAATACACAACAAAGTGTTAGACATTATGAGATAAAAAGAAAAAGTAAGAAAGTAATCTAAAACAACAAAAAAGATAGATGGCCAAATTATTTCTACTTTTAAAAACAAATTCAAATTTAAAATTGACTATTCATGAAAAAATAAAGTAATAAAAAACTTCCTAATATTTTTTCCAACTATTTTAAATCAGTTCAAAATTATCATTCATACGAGACAACTTTAAGCAAAGCACAAAATTGTTTTCTTCAAAGAACTTTAAAAAAAACGTGGACAAAGACAAATTGGCTATGTAGGAACCAAAATTTGGCAAACAATTTCTCCACCACTAACAAATCTCATATCAACAGTTTCCAAAAAATTTTAACAATTTTTAATTGATAAGTAAAAGAATAAAAAAGAAAAGAAAAAAAATGTCTGCACTTTTCAGTCTAATTGCAGTTCAAAATATCCATACCAAGCAAACCATAAGCAGTTTTTTATGTGTTGAAAACCATAAGTTAAATACCTGAAGGAATAAGTTTGCTTATACTTAATTGTTTTAAAAATTTTACAAATTATGTACTTACAATGAGCGCATGAAAAATTGTTTAAATGTCAATATTGTCAGATGCTTTGAGTAATCTACATTTGCAAAATTCTGTTAAGTGTTATAGTACTTTAGAATTTTACTATAAATTGCAATAATGAGACAAACTACCGGTAGTAACTTTGTAATTAGTAGTTTCATTTTATCAGAAACTCAACGAAAGCCATATTTAAACTAGATTGGCGTTTGCCAGCAAACCCAGTGAACAACCGACGCGTTGCTAATGCAGTGACGCTCAAAAGTACTTTTCGTCTAGCGTGAAATCTGCACTTATTCAAAAATATCTCATTTTGGAACTTCCAGAAAAGTAGAAATCCCAAACAATGCCAAAAAATTATCGACGTCATCGTTTCTGATCCTAAACAAAATTACCCGTCAGGTTAAGCCATTGAAAAGTCAGTTGTTTGTGTCACTTTGCTTCAGCACTCTTTAAATTGAAATACCCTCGCGATTTCGCCAGACAACTGTGAGAAAAGGGATGGTACAAAATGGAGGTCAAGTCAATTTTATTTTACCATACGTTAAAAAGTACGCTGGCAGGAGGCAGCGAAAGACCATGCGGTCATCTTCGTCAACTGCACCAAACAACAATACTTAAACAGTTTAGACGTAAACATACGCTTAGCGAAAAATTAACACGATTCTGCAAAGCATAGTAAAAAAGCAGCACTGTCATAAAGCAAGCAATATTTACAATATATTCCAATTTTCTCATTACTGGGTACCGTGCATCAAGTTTGTCAAATTTTTGCTGAACTATTTTTTTTTAGCAACAAAATGCGGTAGGTAAAATTGAATAATTACGTTACGTTACCTAATGACAATAAAAGCATAATCTAGCAAACACGTTTTCCAGTAGCATATAAGTTTAATTTTAGCTAAAACGTTTCTTTACATCAATATAAGTCTAAAACTCAAAGATCATTCTTACTACATATTTTTACTCCACTTAAAAAAAAACAAAAAAAAACAAGCAGTTAAGCACAATGATCTATTTAACCATTGTATTTGAAGTAACACTCCAAAATAACTGATTAGTAGTTATTTTTAAATTTAGCAGAAAAGCAATTTTTTTGAGCAAGAGGAATAGATTCTTATTCTTTTAAACATGCTTGATGTAATCTTTTCCTCCCAAACTCACTGTCGAATGTACGATGATAATAACCGCCAACTGATTATTGTCTAGTGTTGTGTTTGTGTATCTTATTGAGATCGACAAAGTAATAGCTAAATGATGAAGGGAGCATGTTATTATTAAATTTAAAAATGAATTTTGCGAATTCTAATTTGATCATGTCTTTTAGTTTTAAAGTTAGAAATTTAACATATAGCGAATCGATAGAAGTATTTCGAGGAAGAAATAAACTGGCTTTGATGAATTTATTCTGAAAAACTTCCAGTTGGTGTAGACACGAATTTGTAGTTCTTCCCCGATCAATTAAAGAGTACAATATGACGGAATGAAACATGGAGTAATGAATTAATTTGCAAGTGGCTAAGGGTACACAGTGTATAGTTTAAAGATTAACCCTCATGTTTTAGAAAGGCTTTTGTTTAGTTTTTGTACTTGATTTTTGTAGCTTAAACGTTCATCTAATAATGCATTTAAATATTTTACGCAATCACTTCGCTTGATATTTAAGTTATTCATTGTCAAACTAAATTCTGAGGTATTAAGGGGCTTGCGGCTTATAATCATAAAGCAACACCTCGAATAGTCTGACGTAAGTTTGTTAAAGTACATCCAGTTTCCAATTTTCTTGATTTCTTTTGCAAAATACGAAGCTGAAAGATCGCATATTTGGCTTAAATCTTTTAAGCGACTTGGCTAACAAGGGAGCTTCAGCCTTTTTAACCTCCCCAGATTGTGTCACTGATTAAAGAATATTTTATTTTTTCATAAATCTTCAACAAAAAGCAAAATGTTTAGTGTGCTATTAAGTAACCATAGTTGCGAATAATGCAAAAATACAAGATTCTACACTATAACTGCAGTTCAGTAGCCCATTGTAGTTGGTAAACAAGCCTATTAAAATTACTTTACCACCAGCCAAAGTGTGTCTTAACTTACTACAAAAGCTTCAACTTTTAAGATAACTCCGCGCTATTCCGTTCAACACCCGGTCTTTACTAGGTATTCGTGACGATTGGTGAGGTGCATCTGGATATTCTTTGAATACCCGACAAAATCGTCTGATCTATCTTAATTTAAGGCAACATACCTTTTCCAAATTATTTTGAATAAATTCTCACTTCATTGCTACAAGGGAAATGTTTTACATGCATATTATGTGATATGGCGCATGCTAACGGCAGTGAAATATTCGAGTTTTTGGCATTTTGGCTTGTAACTTGTTTGCTCTGAAATTCGCTTGTAACTTGTTGGCTCTGAAATTATCGTGCAAGCTGTAACGTATTCTCAGAGACCATAAGAAATCCAGTTGCTTAGCGAAATACGAAAAAATGTAGCGCACCGCCCACGCACTAACCAATCACATTTAGACGAACGCAGAACGTCACGACCGAAGGTTATAAGACACCAAGCAAGAATACTTTCGCATAAGCATCTGGTTTGGTTAGGAAATCTTTAAGCACTTGTCAATTGAACACTCTGATGCGCTACAAAAAAAAGAAAACAACAACATTAGAATGAACGTTTATTAGAACAGTTTATTAGAATGTTCCTTCAAAAAACGTAGGGCGAAACATTCAATCGGTAACGCAGACTCAAACCTAAATACTTTGCAATAAACTATTTTTTGCATTGGTTTGTAATTAACAATCAGAGCTGCTTTAGCATGTTCTATTCAATTGCTTTGTAGCTTTTTATATCATTTCAGTTGAAGGTATAAATGGTACAGTCTTTGTTTTTTTCATTTCTACTTTGCTACGGACTCAGACAGTATTTATCATTTAATCAAAGCAATCAAAAATAAGTATGTAGGGCTTTGGCGCAATTTCAAAAATACTTCTATAAGGTGTAGTTCTATGCGCTACCCGGAAGTGCATTTTTTGTGTGCAAAGCTGATGGCAAATTATGATGGTGATTAGTGAACACCTACGGTAAACTATTTTGTCACCGATCGTCACTGCTAGGTATGAAATCCGAATCGTATACGTCAAGCGTAACCTTTGTTCATCGCAACCAAAATTTTGGTCTGCCTAAAGTGGCGACTTAAACATAAACGGCATACACTTACGATATTACGCCCAGTGTAGTGTAGGTCTTAAACGGTTTGTGATTGCTTTGACTGCAAAGCAAATTTTGAAATTTCTGAATACGTTTGGAGAAAAAAATATCTCAGCGTTTGAATGT
This sequence comes from Trididemnum nubilum, assembly GCA_963965965.1. NCBI lineage: Eukaryota > Metazoa > Chordata > Ascidiacea > Aplousobranchia > Didemnidae > Trididemnum > Trididemnum nubilum. Next base: position 6,532,773 of record OZ014470.1, on the reverse strand, counting down.
AATTTTGTTGCGGCTTTCATCTTCAAACAGCAGATTTTTTTTTTTGTAAAAGTGTATTTGGCTTAGTAATTTTTGTATACACATGGGCGACTTTTTTTACTAAATCGCCGTCTGTCTCTTTTTAGTATCAAGCTCTGTTCTGCTCAGAAGTTTATGATTGATCGAGTATGATATAGACCTATCCATTACTCAATATTCAGGGATACATATTGTCAACTAGGGTTGGATTGAATTTAAATTTTGAATTTAAATCTGCTCACGAGTTATTGATGAATTTGGATTCGACTTTTGCAAAGTCAATGAATTTGAATTTGAATTTACTTTTTTCAAAGTCAATAATTTTGAATTTGATAGTTCTAATTAAACATTCGATGAATTTGATTTTCTCAAATCAAAACTTACTCTGGGAAAGTAGCGATTTATAAACTAGTCAAAACGACTCAGAATCAGATCAGAACACAACTAATTGTTCAAAACTTGTTAATGTGCTTTTGCTGTCTTTTTTTCGTTTATTCACTTATTTTTCCTGATAAAAATTTTGAGTTTATGCATGTTGTACTGTCTTATACGGTGAGCTAGGCCTACCTAACTCTACACATTACTGGAGTAAAACTCTTTTGCACGACTTGCAAGAACTACTTGAAAATCTTAGTTTTTTTGTAATCCTATTCCTATTCCTAACTAAGTAAGTTTTTCAATAGTCTGCAGTTTGTCAAATATAGGGTAAGTTTGAATTATCGAATTTTATCAATTCAGAAGTAATAACTACTAACTACAGATTTGAACATAATTTTACATCAGCCAATTAAACTAAAAATACATTTGAAATCAACTTTCGCAAAGTCAATAATGAATTTGACTATGAACTTGAATTTAGTTTTTTTAAAGTCAATGAATTTAAATTTGAATTTAGTTTTTTCTAAGTCAATGAATTTGAATTAAAAAATTGAAAGCAAAATGAAGGGATCCAACCCTACTCTACTCATAGTTAAACACTTTTCTGTCAGCAATATTGTAGGTAAAACATGTGAAGAGCTTGTTTCCAAAACCTCGTGTATCCACTTTGATTACTTTTGAGAAAATCGCGAAAAACTAACATGACATTTTTGTTTGTTAGATTTCATGAACGTTTACTTTGTAAAGATTCTTATGTGTCTAATAATCAGAAAATAACGGCATGTTTGCTGAAATCTGCTGACAACCGGAAGTTAATTATTTATTTTTTGTAAATTTCAAAACTTGGATGTACGGGGTTTTGGCAGCAAATAAGCAAAAATTATGCATGCAAGAAAGTTAATGCAATAAGTTTATTGTGCAACAAATAAAATCCTTGACAAAATCATACAAGATTGAACAAATCAAAACTAATCGCAAAAAGGGGGTAGCTAGGGGAGCAATTTTTCCAAAAGTTTTTAGGAGTTTTTGTTTGGAGAAAAACTTGCCGAAAGCCTGCCAAATTTACGCACTGCTTTTTGGAAATATTTACTCCTACCTTCTCAAAGAATTTTTGAAAAATTTTGGTGCGAAAATTACATAGCCTCTTATCCAACTTTGGTGGATAACTTTGTCGAATTCAGGCAAAAACACATTTTTTTGCTTTTCACGTTTAGCGGTCGAGAAATTGGTTCGAATTTACGCAGACATCTTTTTCAACTTTTTTGTTTTTTACGCCTTGGTCGCGTTTTGCCTCACATCCCAGATTTTTTTTTATGGCTACATTCTTGATTCATAACAAAATGCCGGGACTTTTACCAATAATCTTCATTTCTAACCATTATGGCCTCATCGTTATCGTTTTCATGAGCATTGTTTTCACTTTCCTCGCAAACGGATAGATAAAAGTCCATGACATGAATGACTTCAGTTTGTCCCATTGCTTGCAAAAGCTGTAAAACGTCTCGTTCTTTTACAGCTTTTGCTGTGTTTATTGGAGGAAGTTCTTCAGTGACTAACGAGCTCAAGCGAGATCTTCATTTTAGGATTAAATGTTGACAACCTGCGGATGCATAAAAGTTTTTTACAGTCATCTGCGACGATTCAGGCACCACTTTTATTACTTTTGCATCAGTAATACGAAATCCAGGCTGGTTTTTGACAGCGGTTTTAGCCAATGCTTTAAAATCATAAACTTTCCAGTCATCGCCGTATCAAAGAGCATTGCCAATTTCACAAAAAACTGCAAAGTATTCACATTGCATCAAAATGGTTTCTTTGCGTCGTAATAGTTTCTCCACTCTTCCGAAAGCTCGATCAGGAGGCACGTAAGAATGGCCGCGAACTGGGAAATAATGATTAAATTTTACTTTATACTTCGCAGCCAGCATGTGCAAAGCAAGAAAACAGCAAAATTTTTATTTTGGCCGACGCAAGAGTCACTATACAAACGAATAAGTTTAATGTTGTGATGGGGAATGGCCAGTCGATCTTCAATAAAGTGGGTGAGTGCGCTTGCAACAGAGTTTGCTCCTTTGCCTTCCTCGTGCTTACCCCAAGTATAAAATGACACATCATCTGTGTCTTGTTTTCCAGGTTGGTGAACAAGCACGCTAAAAAAAACTGCCACAGCTGGCGAGAACAGTAAGCCTCGCCTATTGGTGACCTTGGAAGAGGCTGGTTTTGCATAAGATCAAAGCAAACAGTTAGTACAGAGTCATCATGCTCTTCTTTCAGCAGATTATAAAACTTCTTTGCACGCATTTAATGCACAAGTAGCTCAGTTACTAAATTTTTCTTTTTCTCAGAATCTTCTATAGCACTGATTGTAAATTTTAGCTTCACGCAAGTCGAACACACATCAGTTCTAGGGTTTCCAAACCCCAAATTAAAAGAAGTCACAAATACTTTACGGTAAATTGAATACTTCACAGTTTGCGTACCTGAATATTTTTGCAAAAATTCACAGTACCGGTACATTTTTAAAACATTAAGAGTGCTTGGCAGATATTTCCTGTGGGACGTTTTGTTTCTACCATAGTGGGATGAAACACAATGATAGCGACTGATGTGCCGTTTGATTTCTTCTGTTAGATTTTTGTATCCGGCTTTTGGCTACTTGCCTCCTCGTTGTTCACCTCTAGGATTGTCTGTTTGCCATTTATGAGCAGCAAGGGATCGAACACGTTCTGCAGTGATGCAATAAGCGGACAAGAACGTTTTACTGCAGACCTGATGTTGATTCCCATCTTCATCTTTCACCTGTACAATAATTAATTTTATAAATTTTAACACTGTCTTGCGAGTCTGCATTAAGTTAGTAACGTTATTAAATTATTTTTCTTATTCAATATAGCATTACCGAGTTGTAAAATTTAAGCTGTGTTTTTTTTAGCGAAATCACACTGATTAAGGAGTTGGTCTGGTGAGTAAAAGTATGCGGGTTTGGGTCCATACATTATTGTATTTTGCAAAGCGTGTACTTACATAGTTAGTAGTGTATGTTCTTTTGAACTTTTTCTACGTTCAGTAGAAACTCTTCTTCGTTTAATTGGCATCAGGACAATTCAGAACATATTGGTCCTGACGCTGCGTGCTTAAATCTGCATAAAATTCGTTAAAACCTTCGCTTATGGTCGCGGGATCCAACTTTTCCTGCTTGCAATAACTATGACCTTGGAGCTTGCAGCTTTTGGAGCCGCTCTTTCCTGCAAACAATCCAAATTAGACAGTTTACAACCTTTTTCTAGAATATAGAACAAATTCAAAAAGGCCCATTTGGGTTTTATTATTCTTGGCCTGAATGCAGGTCCACAACCACAAAATAGTTACTATTGGGGTTCTACACAATTTTTAGAGGGGCAAAAATAGCAAAATGCATATAAATTTTCAGCAAGAGTGCAAAGTTTTTCTAAGGTGCACTCTCCCCTTGGCTGGGAGTCAGCCTGCAACCCCCTAAATATTCAAATGCCACCTGAGCCTCTGTTGTCCATTATTTTTTCTTAAAGGATTTGCATAAATTTTTTTAACCCGCCCCAATTTTTTTCCCAGTGCCACCCAATGGTTCTCCTACTAGCCGTTAACCTTTACCAAAACGCGATTACATGATATTATATTTGCCTATTGACAAAGCTTCAACCACATCAAAATATAAAATGGCTGTAAGTACGGTAGCCTATAGGGCTTACCTTCTCCAGAATAACGACCATGCTTGGCCCTGTTTTTCTGTCACGCAGCTTCATTTCTTTTCCTTTTTCTGAGATTTTGCAGATTTACCTCAACAAATTTATCATCGCCGACATTCATTATAACTATTACCAGAGGTGGAATCAAGGACACAAGGCTCCAGGCCAAGGTTAAGGACACTAAAAAAAAAAAATCCAAGGCCAAAGACAGCCTTTCCGAGGACAGAACCTCTCGAGGCCAAGGACAGGAATGCTCGAGGCCAAGGCCAAAGACCAAGGACACAGCCGCAAGTGTCCTAAAAAAAAGTCTTCAAAAAAAAGTTTTTTAGGCGATCTCCAATTCATAGGCCTACCCAAGATTTTTGATTGTGGGAGGCCTTAACCACAAATCACATGCTACGACGTCATCAAAATTTTTCAAAAGAGGAAGTTTTTGTGGGGCAAAGATATCGTAGGATGGAAGATCTGAAATCGTTGCTTGCTGGCCTTTAACCCGGATTTTGCAAAGAAAGAGGGTTTAAACTGATAGTTGAAAAGTACAAGTATTTAACTTTGGAAATGTGTTGAGAAAGCTAGTGGAACTCAAACGTATGACAGACGGGGGTCTGGGGGCAAAGTCCCCAGCCGTTGCGCGATTTTTTGTAATTTTTAGGAAAGAAAAGCTATTTTTATGCCATTGACTCACGATTCGCAAGTGTTCAGAGCCGGTTGAAAGCACTAGATTTTTGACATTATTGAAAACCAATTAAAAAAATTATTTTGTTTAATCCTCCTTTTACTTGCAATTCAAGGTCAAAACACCTTTAACATTTTGCATTTTAGAGCTAAATTTTAATTGTAAGTGATTTGGTCCAGGTAGGGGAAAGTAAGGTGCATTGTCTCTTGCAACATATTAGCAGTAAATAATTAATTATCCACTCGAAGATCTTCCTGAGAGATTTTTTGTTTTGTCATGAAAATAACCAGTTATAGGGATATATGTTCGGCCAGGGGGCCCAGACTCCTTTAATTGAAGTTCAATGATTTGTTCAATCAGCATTTTCTAAGGCTGATTTTTTTTAAAAGTATTTTGTGCGTAAAAACCGACAAGGTGGAGGTGAATTACCAAATTGTTATCAAAAAATGGTACAATAGATGGTTACGCCTACTAACCATGTTGTTGCCGGTCCGGATTTACATCGCGCTGGGCCCTTGGCACTTTGGAAATTTTTGCAACATCTTTTTGCCAAATATAGGTAAGGACCAAAAAAAGTCTTACAATTTGAGCGCGGGGCCTCTAGCTGGTACTACGTCATGTTATAGTAAATCGGGCCCTGGTTAATGCATTACGTTCATAAAAAGACTAGATGTGGGCCTGAGATAGCAACTTTAGGACGAAAACTCTCCATTTCTTCCGGGTTATACGATAAAATTGACAGGCAAAAATTGAATTGAGGGGAGCCCGGGCCCCCTGGTCTTCAATATTGTTATTAGTTACTGTTGTAAGCGAAAAATGCTAAAAAGAAACTGGAACTGAAGAAACAATAGACTTTTTTGTCATTGGTGAAATTTCAATTGGGGAGCGGGCCCCTTGGCCCTCCCCTCCTCTTGGCTACGCCTATGCTCCAATAAAGGAAAACAAAAAAGTAATTCACAAATTTTCCGCGAGGTTTCTGGTGTTTTCCAACTAAATTTCAACTGTTCAAAAAATAGTGCTGTCCTCGAGCCGAGGTCAGGACAATTTTTGAGGTCTTGAGGCTTCGAGGCCAAGGCCAAGGACTTCAAAATGAGTCCTCGAGGACGTCCTCGAAGCCAAGGACATCCTCGAGAACTCCACCTCTGACTATCGACAACTTGAAAAAGGTTTCAACCGGTGGCAAACTTCGCAAGCAGTTGCTTAACTTCACTTACGCAAAATTGTTGATTATCGGTTGGTTTATTGACGTAAGCGACCACTTGCGAAGATTGCAATCTTTGCTTCGCGGTGCTTCGTGTCCAGTATAAACACGTCTGCATGGTTCATAATGCAAATGTAGAGCGCTTATTTTCTGTGATGCAGCAACAATGGTGCAAGTAAAGAAACGACCTCTTAGTTGAGTTTGTTCCTAATACGGTGTCCGATTCTGGTCTATTTTGGTAAATAAAGCCCGGGTTTTATCTGCTTCAAACAGTTGTTGTTTTAGTTAATTAACCCAATTTTACATGAGGTATTTGACCAATGCATTTTACTTGGAGAGGGGAGAGAATTTCTCCTCTATACAACTTCAAAAGTCATGGGAACACTAAATTTGGCATGCGGGTTGGTGTTCTCTAAAAGTTTTCAGAAAAAATTGTTTTGAGTTGATAATGTTATTGCTGTTACGTCACAACCTCATTTTTTAAAAATGACGTCATTTTTTGCAATGACATCGCAGGCGATTCAATTAAATCTTGCTCATAGATTAGTTTTGTGATACTGAATTATAAAATGCCTAATTCAAGTTAATTACATCACAAATCGTCTGATGTCATTCAAGTTAAGTATTGGCCAAAAAATGCTCAGAATTCGGAAAGTTACTTCAGAAAACTTCAAAAATCGGAAAACCTATCGTTATCTTAGCAACTTCAAATCTTCAGGAGTTATTTATAATGAATTTTGACTCAAGTAAAGTTGATTCTAAACATAAATCATTTTTCTGAAGGTATTTATCACAAAAATAACAATGAGGGTGCAAAAATGCGAGCCCCACTCTCCAATCGTGTAAAACAAGGTTGTGCTCCTCGGTATTCGATTATTGCTCGCATTCTTTTAGGAACGTCATTGTTTATGGCACTCTACTGTTTTAAAGGTACTCTTGGTCTTGTTTTAGTCAAAATTGATTTTAAACTCTCTACCTTTTTTCCAAGATCTTTGCAGCTGAGTTCTTTAGTATTGTAAAAATTTTTGTACACTCATACACCGAAATTGTGCTGTAATTTAACGTTCCGGTAAGGAAACTCGGTTTTTTACGAAAAAGTACCCGGATTTTGGGTATTAAAAATTATCCCAAATCCCAGGGTCGGGAAAACCTGAGGTGGACACATTAGTTTCTAATATCTTGAAAGTTGTGCACAATTCCAAACCCTATTTTGGGTGAGCGATTTCATAATCACCTTAAAGCTGCTCTTTCCTAATTGAAAAAAGATAAGGGAACCGCAAAATAATCATTGGCAGAATCAAACAAAAAATTCGGTTTTTCTTGTTCAGTGTCTGCTTTTTTTTGCCCTAATGTTAGCTTGAATGTCGGCTTGTGGGATGTTCTTATCCTACTTGCATTTTAATTGCTCGTGAAACCTGCACTCTTTTTGGGCAACGAAAATATGGTAGTCCTAGAATAAGGCACACCTTCAGTTTTTTAAAACTTTTACTATTTTAAGAGCGCCTTATGGTTCGAAAAATACAACATTGCTAAGTAAAAGTTATATATTAAAACAGCAATGAAATACGACATCATAGTTTATTAAGAACATGTACTGAAAAAGGAATGACAAGCTATAAACAGCATCCACAGTCTTAGAATGAGGTCTTTTCGTAGCCTCCCTGTCGCCGAATTACCTAAATTTTTCAAGCTGCTTTTTTACTAATCGTTTGTTTTTACTTTTTCGTGATGATATCAATTGAAACTGTGTTGTAATCGCGATAAAATAAACAATTGATTGATTGATTGATAGAAGCACACTCAAATCTATAATTATCCAAGGATCGAAATTAACGCTTGCCCAAGGCAAGCTAAACTTGCCTTGGGTAAGTTATGTCTAGCTTCACTTAAACGGCAAGTCAATAAAATACAGCATATGAAGAAAGCAAATTCAAACAGGGTATTTAATAACGAAAATTATAGCTTTTGCGACAAAAAATAAATGCAAGTAAAGAAAGTTTTTGCTTGCTTTATTCTAGCGCCATCACCGCGCTCAACCCTTAGTTTAGTCTCACGCACATTGTTAATCACAATAAATTGACAATTCTTAATCTCACGCAGATTCATTCAATGCTCAGGCGCGCTTGAAATTCTGTTGGTGCAAAATGTTCTGTTTTCTTCCAACAAAAATCTTTCCCACTCCTGTCGCCTTAATTGCTTTTTCGTGCATCACAATTCACAAGTGCTATCTTGTGGTACAAAAAAGCAAGGTCGAAAATTCTGTAGTTTTTTTATTTTAGTGTTTTAAAGATCTTCAGTTCTTCTATCTTTTACAAAAAAAGTTTTTTTACTGGGGCAGTTTCTGATATATTCGCAATTTAAAAGTAAAATGCGTTTGCAGCAAAAAAGCAGCATGAATTTTTGTTAACGTAAGAACTGCGATGATTACAAGCCCAAAATCAAATTTTATAAACTGAATGATCGAAAAAAGCAGGGATTGCAATTGCATCGATGACTTTCTGGGATATTTGTTACGCAAGAAAACTATGATGTGATGCAGAGTACAGTAGAACTAAAAATGTGACTTTTTTGCAATAATTGAAAAATTTTTTGATGCGATAAAATCTCCGCTGATTTGCAATTATTTTTGCGATTATCAATTTTTTGATTAATTTTGAAATTAGATTTTGTTATCTAAAAGAATGGAAACTGAAGCTCAGCCAGAGCAAGACTTTAGTTTAATTACATATTGTTATTGTGACGCAAAAAAAACTCAAAACATTCTCTAACTTCAGCCTCAAATGTGATTTACGATGAAACAGAAGAAACCAGCAGAAATAATGACAAAAAGCGAAAAAAATTGCAGATTTTTTGAATTCTTTAATTAATGCAATAATGGAATAGGAAGCACACGTGCTATACTCTTCGTACGAACAAAAATCTTCACAAAAATGATGTAGAAAAAACTAACAAGTGTCCTTTGGATTTTTATGCGTGTTTCAATGCAATATGTTTGCGAAAAAAGCTTGCCATTGCTATCAAAATAAGTCATTTATTAATATTATGTCATTCTAATTTAAAAATCGCCTACAAGAACTGGATTTTCTCGAACTACCATATTATGCAAAGTCGGTTTTATAAATAGTATGCATTTTTTAAAAATCAAACGTAATCAAAATGCACATGCCTCTTTGTTTCATGCAATTTGAGATTTTTCCGGGCAAGTAAAATTTGTTATCACTCTATTGTTAAAAAGTTGTTTAAAGTTGCTAAAAAAGTTAATTTTGACCCTTAGTTAACAGCTTAAGACTTACTCTTTCGGAATCGACTTTTGTCTTTCATTTTTCGTCAGTATATCTCAAGACTAAAGTGATGAATATGAGCTTAGAAAGGCAAACAATCGCAAATTATCCACAGCATAAAGGAATATTAAAAAATTAACAATTTTTTAAAGGAAAATACAATTATTCTTAAGTTATCTCAATATTACAAAAAATTTGCTAGTACAAAGTAATTTCTAATAGCATGCGTTAGACGGACCGATCAGTTGGTCGAGCGGTAACACTTTCGTCTCTGCAGCGGGAAGTCTGTGTTTTAAATCTCGAGCCAGTCAAATCGGATACAATGTTGCCAGCGGATTGCCAGCACTGCGACATTTCTCTAAAGAGTCTTTGTTGCCTGGGCGCAATGACGTGAAGATGGGTCCCACAAACTCGTTACACGCTTCGGCGTAATACTGTACAGCGAGTATAATGAAAGATTTGATTTGATGTCTTCAACAGCTGTTTTTCCTAATTTCGAAGCTCTTCAGTAAGTATAGCATGGTTAAAATGACAAGTCAGTGAGCAAGGCCATTGCTAGACTTACTGTAAGTAAGAGCCTTAAAATTAGGGGAAATACTGTAGCTGTCTAAGGCAGTGATATTCAGCCCGTATTCCGCGCAACATCGTCATCCGTTTCACAAAAACTCATTTGTTTTGACATATGACGTAAAGAGCGTAATTAACTTTCATGCGAGTACTATTGCCATTGCGCTGACGTTTTGTTGCGCAATAATACGGTAATTAAGTCAGCATATTTGTTGTTTTAAAGGCGATTACTGTTTGTTAGCCTTAGCTAGTAAGCTAGTAATCAAGTGAGTAAATATTTTTTAGTCTTAAAATGTGTTTAATTTTTCTTATTATTCTGCAAGGTTTTTTAAATACAAAGAGTATTCCGTAGTTGGAAAAATGTTGAAAAACACTGGTCTAAGCCATGCTATTAGAAATTATTTCGTTCTAGTATATCCCTAATAGTAATGTTATTACTTCATATTTTCCATAAAAATAGTTGTAAACTTTTGATATTGCGTTATAATCTGATTAATTTACAATTCTTTGCCTCTCTACGCTCATGTTTATCACTTTAGTCCTAGCTATACTGACGAAGGAATAAAAGACAAAAGGTAATTCCAAAATAGTGGGTTAGGCTGTTAATCATGGGATTGATTCTTTGTTCTTAGACTTTGGATACTGTGTAGAGCTTACGGTTTATCATAACATAGATAAAGTTGATAGCCACGTTGCAGAAACTTCTAAAATGTTCTGTTTTTTGCAAGCATCCCATATTTCCTGAATAATTATTGATTTAGAACTTAAACTTGGTATTCAAAGTATTCTTATGTCTTGTAGAAATGCCAGTAATTCTCTCACAAAGTGATCTCATTGCAAAGTGAATCTAGTTTAATCAATTATTAACAAAAAAACATGAGATGTTCGCGAAACGATACATTTTTGGCATATCTGCAAAGTGGCTACCCGACTGTTGTATTTTTCTAGGCTCTTACATAAACTAGTGTGTTTGCCACTTGACATGTAGAATTGTAGAATCCTCTCTGAAAAGTTAGCATGTTGCGAAAAATCCGGCGCACAGAATTACTAGGTTTTGCGCCGTTTTGGCATAGAAAATTGCAAAAATAACTTTGGCGCGGTGCGAAACCCCTTTAACAGCTTAAACTGAGAGCGTGGATGGTAGGAAACTCTCCAATGTACGTGGACCCTAGAAATGAAAACCTCTAAATAATGGAATGAAAATTTCGAACCGCGTCAACTAATTGCCGCAAACACACCATTCCTAAAGGTAACGAGTCCTAAAATACACGAATACTAAAGACACGAGTCGTAAAGACACGAGTCATAATTGACCCGAGTAATAATATACACGAGTAATAAAAGACACGAGTAATAAAAGGCACGAGTCATAAAAGATAAATTAGTGTACATAAAAGTTGCGTACCAGCAAGTTAGTTGAGCGGTAACGCATTTGTCTCTAGAGCGATAGGTCGGAAGTTCATATCTCTGGCCAGTCTAATCGGACACAGTGTTTTCAATGGTTCACCACTGCTGCGACTTTTTTTTAAGCTGTTAATTGTGCGGGAGCAATGACGCGGTGATGGGCGCCGCAAACTCGGTACACGCTTCGGTGTAATACAGCAAGTATGATGAAAGATGAGAATAGATTATTATTATAATTGTGACTAGGTAACCCAAGCCCCCCGATTCAAATTTTTACTAACCAATATAAATGTGAGACCAATGAGAAATTCAGGGTTTTTGTGCTAAAAGTAGCAACTTTAGGCCCTTATTTAACCTTTTTACAAACTAAATGCAATAACATCGTCTATAACCATCTAATACTAACTTTACAACATAACACAGAACACGTCAAAAATTAAAATTAAAAAATTTAAAACCCTACAGTCTGTTTCACCCGTAATCGGGATCATTAGGGGTATCTGCCAAAAGTAACACAGAGTTTAAAATCTAAACTTAAAATTAATTTTAATTTTAGATTTTAAACTCTGTGTTACTTTTGGCAGATAACCCTGATGATCCCGATTACGGGTAAAGCAGACTGTAGGGTTTTAAATTTTAATTTTTGACGTGTTTTGACGTGTTATGTTGTGATAATCGCTCTGGCCTACGCTGTCGAGCACTTTTTTGAATCGGTTGAATTCAAACTCCACTCATCATAATACTAACTTTAAATCACAATCCAACTTCGCTAGTTTTTTACTCGACAAATTACAAATTTTTATGCAAAAATAATTTTAGCTACAAAAAATTTTATTGAACAAAGAGACGTAGACGATAACATATTTGGGGACGAGCCATTATTTATGTTTTTTCTCCTTTTCGTTTGCCGCACAGAAGAGAAAAACCACCCAAAACCACTTAAAATTAGTGTAATAAAGGCAGATTTCATAACATTATTTTCAGCCCAGCAAAACAAAAAGTTTTGTTAGCTTGAAAACGTCTAACTCTACATTGATCACAAATTCAAAATAATAAATAAAGCTTGCTACATTTCATATCGAATAACGTTTAAAGGAGTATCATGTCTGTTCCATTTTGTACATGTCATAATAGCTTAAACAATCTGCAACACGCTATTGAAACAGCTAGAGCTTCATAGATGTTTTTATGTATTTTGAATTATTTGCGCAACTATAAAACAACACGTGTTTTTAAATAAGAAATGAACAAAAATAATCTCAGTATTGAGCTGCAGTATTTTGGTAAAACATCCAAAAAAGTCTTAAAGCTCTGGGATTCAAGCAACTTGATATTTTCAAATGGCTCTAAAAATCTTAGAAGTGTCATCTATAATGGCATTAAAAGAGTATTTTTTCCCAACCGGTCAATTGGTCAAGTAGTAACGTATTCATCAAATGGGAGTTCTGAGATTCAAATCTAGGGTCCTTCAAATCAGACCCAGTGCTGCCAACGACTTGCCACCGCTGCGATATTTCAACGAAAGTAGCAGTGTTGCCCAGGCGCAATGAAGTGGAGTTGAACCCCGCCATCTCGGTGCACGCTTCGGCGTTTTAATATAATTGTAGCGATATTGATACCTGGCTTAAGTACAACCTCTAATCTCGCGAATAGTCCACGTTGACTTAAACCAGAAAACGACTAAAATGTTAAATGACAAATCTAAAATTGCAGTTGATATTTCCTTTATCTTCTTGACTAAATTGCCGATAGAAACACACCAATCCCAAGTTAAAAAGTTATCTATTTACGATTGAAAAGAAAACAACCAATTCTCTTTGAACAAAAACGTCTCCTAAAACTTATTGCGATCGATCAATTTAGATCACACACTACGGCTACCAGGCGCGGAGCCAGAAATCTGCAATAGGGGGACTGTTGCGCTCGAAAATTTTGTATTTTTTTGGCAAAAATAACTTAATTATAAGCCTATTTTGATAAAAATTAATGCTATTAAAACGTGGCATAAAAATATCTAGTGCAAAAACGTGACTATACTATTTGCATAAATGAGCTACAGTATGTAGGAAGTAGCCATTGCTAAAATTTCAGTCCTATTATTTACAAGCTGATAAATCGTATAGTCTTATGCTAATAGTCCAATAAAACTCACGAAGAGTAATCTATTTCGTCTATATTTTATAGAGAAAGATATATTTAGGGGGGCAAATGTAAGGAAATTTGAGAGAAGTGATTGGTAATTAAGTAATACTAAATAGCCCCCCTCCACTATTTCTGAGTAGTTTGGTCCATATTTTATCATCTTTTAAAAATTTTAAGTCTGACCCCTTCAAGCTGTGTCATTTTATGCAAAAATAATTTGTGTAAAATTTTTTTGAAACATTTTTATGTTTAGTGGTGCCCCAGGCTTTTAAAAAATCAGAAATTTTGTCGAATTTTGGTATTTTTGGCATATTGACCTTTATGTGTGTACTATGATAATTGATGTTTAGAATGATGTGTCACGTCTTATTTGTGAAAACTTGATACTCACATGTGTTGTAAATGCAAAATTTCGTTACGTTTGATTTCTACCACTTAGTGGCGCTGTAGTTTAAAGCATGATAATTGATAATATTTTGTAGTTTCTTAACCCAGAACAAAGGTATTGATTGCTGGAACCACATTTTCAACGATGGCTGTTCCAAAACTTCTATATAATGCTATTAATTAGATGGTGTCAGAATATAAGCTTAAAGCTATACTTTCTTCATTCTTATATTTCAAAACTTTACTTTTGAAAATTTACTGTAACATTTTGTGGTTTAAAAACTTCAAACCCAGTAATTTCTTATTTGAACAATACTGAGTTGTAACTTGAATAAGCTGAAGTAGATTGAAGTATAATAACACCCCATATTGACCCACAATGTAATTGTAAGTTTAAAATTTAAAATAAAAAATAATGAAAAATTTAAAACCTTTCGTGAAGAAAAGACTTTCCAATTAGAGCAAAATCCTGTATAAATTTGGGCCGCACTTACTTTATAAAAACACCGCAGCTCTTAATATTTTGTGAAGAAACAGTACAGCACAATAATTTTGAAAAGTAGGCAATCTTAGTTTTTTTACTATAAGCCTTAAACAGATACAATGAGCAATAAACAAAACTAGCAAAAAAATCGAGAAAAATAAACAAAAAAAAGAATTAAATCAATGAAATCTTTCATTTTATTCATTGTAAATTGCTGAAGCGTTTGACGAGTTGACGGGGCCCATCTCCGCGTCATTGCACCCGGGTAACAGCTTCTTTTGAAGAAATGACGCAGCGGTGGTGAATCGTTCGCAACATTGTGTTCGATTTGACAGGCCCGAGATTTAAGCCTCAGACCTCCCGCTGCAGAGACGAACGCGTTACCGCTTGACCAATTGGCCGTACATAATTAAGGCAACTACTAATATTTTTAGTTGAAGCCATTTGTGATTAAAATTTGATTAAACTAACCACAAACAAACTTTATGGCGCAGTCTCCATTACAATAATTTGCAGTAAATTATCACAAGGTTCTACAAAATTAAACTTTGGCGGCGAAAACAACTCATCAGATAGCCACAATTTTGCAAGTTGGACAGCAACACTAAAATGTCGATGTTAAATGTTTTTGTTTAGAGCTTTTATTTGAAACTTGAAGACTACAGTAGATGCACATCTTTTTTAATTTGGCAAAACAATTATTGTAAAACACGTTTGTTTACCGTAGTGTTGAAGTCAAGAGTACGTTATAAACCATAGTGTCTATTGCATGTTGTAAAACGGTAGCAAAACCAAGCAATCCAAAATAGTAAATCATACATGTAGCTTGAAGCTGTACAGTATTACAATGTTGCTCCGACTATTATGATTATATTTTACTGGAAATCTAAAAACTGAAAGCAAGATTTTCCTTTGGAGAAAACTGGACACCTTTCTGTGAAGACAGTGTTAAGCTCACACTTAAAATTTTGGCAATGCAGGAGGTTCTTTGCTCTCAACAGTCTTAATACGAATTTGTGATTAACTATATTTAAGTCATTTACCACGAAAGCTGAAACCCAAAAAATCGGAGTCAATGTCTAGCTTGACGCTGAGTCAAGCAAACTGAGAAAATCTCAAAAGATATTCACAGCTTTTTTGTTTCACATTTGGCTCTAGAAGCCAGATAGGTAATTTGAATAGAAAATGCTCAACCACGAAATGATGACCAAATGAAAAGGGTCACTTGGACTTGAAGGCTACTAGATGCCACAATATTGTCTTTTAGTAAAAAAATTATATAATAATTGTTCGTTTTACCGAAAATAAACGTGAATTAAATAGAAATGGTTTAAAATCTCTGTCACGTACGAAGAAAAAATATACAGCTATTCTACTGTACAACATAAAAATAGCTCTATATAGAAGTTTTGGATCAGCCATAGCTGTTCTGGGTTAAGAAACTACAAAATATTACCAATTTTCATGTTTTAAACTAAAGCGCCACTAAATGGTAGAAATCAAAACTGATAAAAATTTTGCATTTACAACACATATGAATATCAAGTTTTGACAAATAATAGGTGAAACATCATTCTAAACATCAATTATCACAGTTTTCGATCAAAAAACACATAAACGTCAATATGCCAAACTACAAAATTTGACAAAATTTCCCATCTTTGGGGCACCCCTAAACGTAAAAACCAAAAAAAAATATATATTACACAAGTTATTTTTTCATGAAATGACACAACTTAAAAGGTTCAGACTTTAAACTTTCAAAAGATGATAAAATATGTACCACCCTATTCCTGAGTTTATATATTTTTGATGACACCTCTGTTAAGCATTTTTCAACAAGCGATCAAAATTGAATACCAATTTTTGGCCATTTTTCAATTTGTTTTCTAATTTATAAATTTTATTTTTGACAAATTAGCTCCCCCCCCCAAATAAACGTTTCAAAGTATGCTTTAGATTATTTTTTAGTTTAATCCAATGCAAAATACAGTTTCAGAAGTGCTAAAAACGTGGTATTTTCTGTAATCTGATATTGGTCGGCAGGCCAACAGGGGGCTATAGGCTCCCCGCCCCCCTGGCTATGCTTCTGATGGCTACAAAAGTTAATCACAGATATCCGGAACTATATCAAAACTAATATCCGGAACACTAAAATTATTAGAAGGAATAGAATAGAAAAACTTGCCTACAGTATTTAGACTAGGGCAAAAGCTATCGAATATCCCAGAAAAATTGTTACTACGTTACAACAGAAAAAGTATACAAGCTTGCGATAATAAATTGCCACATAATTACGAAGTCACAAACTTCAATTTCAAATATAGCATTAACAAGTCGTAAAAAAAACAAGTAACCAGTTGACTGCAAAAGATTTTAGAATATAATGGAAATGATTTTCTCCAACATTCGAATCAAAAAGGCGGCAAACTACAGTAAACCAGTCACGACTACGTTAAAGCACAGCAAATAATTATAACAAAAACATTTAAAATTATCAAATGTAACAAAAATGAAAGATTTAATCCAGGGTCTAAAATTAATTTCTTCAATAATGTCTTTTTTATAAAACTGCAAACAAGAAGCTAAAAAATTGTTTCCAAGCATGCTTTGATCAACAGATAAGCTGCTGGGGCCACATAACTTTGATTCTTTGGAAAAACACAATTATTCTTGGTTTGCAAGTTATTTGAATTTCACAATCTTTATTCAAAATAGATTTCAACTACCTTTTTTTTAATGTTTGAAATACTTTTTCTTCATAAAATTGTAACTGTATTTTCTTCGTGATCGTAATTTTGTTAAAAAAAATTGTACGACTTAAAAAATCTTCGCATTTGGATATTCTTGATTTAGTTTTCAAAAAAGATATTAGCTTCAAAAATCTTCGTAAACGTTATTAAGTGGATACCAAACAAAAATTTTGGTTTTCGTGTTTGTAGAGGCAAATTTCTATACTGTCTTGCGTTCAAACAGCAATAAAATAAAGTTATTAAAAATGTAGCAGTATTTAAATAAAAATTGATTGTTGGCAATTATATAGGACTACAATAATCAATTGTTACAACTTCCGCCTTGATTACTTATCGCATTTTAAACTTTTGAGAATTTGGCAAGTTCTCACGAAAGTTTATTTGATCTTGTCTTTATAAGTCACCCTGTTGTGTGGTCACATGCAATGCTGCATTTGTGCTTTTTAGCCCAACCCTTTACTCTGGCAAACTTGCCCGTATTTGGAGTTGTACTGCAGGCTTTGATGGAATTATTTATGCGCTTGTAAAAACAATTTTCCATTGATGTGCTTACCTGACTTTTTGGAGACTTTCATAGTTTTTTTTTTTGCCTGATGAGACCTTTGAGCAAGGGCGAAACGCGTCGCAATAGCTCATTTGCAACTGTATAATCTATAAATTTGTACCAGTATAAACATTTTTTTCGTGTTTGTGACTGCATTAAAATATGGAGCTGATTTTTGACAAACTTGATAATTTATCGCATTTTAGTCTATATGTGAATCTCAAACTAATTACAAACTTCAAGTAAATTTGGCTGTGTATACAAAATTATAATCGTGTACTTTTGGACTAATGTCTTTTAGGGCTTGTGTATTTTAAGACAAGTGTTGTTTGGGACTCGCGTGCTTTTAGGCTTGTTACAAAAACTTTCTATTTAGCAAAACAACTGCAAAGTTAAACATTTTAGAAAGGTTTACTTCGATATTTGGGATTTCAAACAAAGAGATACTAATGTGTTTCGACACAGTCTTAAGTCATCTTCACGGCGTTACATTAAAAAACATAAGCAATACACTGAAAACAACTTAATGCAATATGTTGCTCAAGGGTTTTATCAGGCGACAATAAGACAATATACAGGGAGATCTCTGTACTTTTCCATGTACTGTCATAAGTATTTGTTGAGGGAGTTCTCCCTCTACCTTTCCATGTACTGTCGTAAGTATTTGTTGTCACGGAATTGTACATAGACTGAATAGATGTATTTACTGTAATAATTTTCTACCTGAATTTTAACTCAAACGCACAATGTGAATATTTTATTTAAGTGATGTATATATTGCGTTATTGTCGCCTGATGAGACCCTTGAACAAGGTCAAAACGCGTTGTGATAGCTCAGCGCATATTGCATTAAGTTGTTTGCAGTGTATTGTTGTTTGTTTTTGAATGTAACGCCGTAAAGATGACGTAAGATTTTGTCGAAACACATTAGTATCTCTAGTTTGAGATCGCAAACATCGAAGTAAACCTTTCTAAAAATTTTTATTTTTTGCACAAGTATTAGAATCAAAGATTTTTTTGTTTGTGCAGTTTGCATTTTCATTTTATGACATAATTAAGCTGATCTATGCTTTGGTCACATGAAAAGGTACCTGATGGTGATGACTGTTCGTTATTTTTTTTTTTTGAAATTGCAAAACTGTCGCTTTCTCTTGGACAAAACAATAAAAATCATCCATGATATTGGCATATTATAAATTACCTCTCTGACAAGAAGGTGGTTACTTGAATCGATTACCGTCCAGGTCTTTTGTAACTTCCATGAAGCCTTCTTCAACGAATACTGTTTATAAATTTTACTTCGTGCAGTTGCTGAGCGATGAAACAAATTGGTCTTGTCTTATCCTAGGACTTGTGTACGTTAGAACTTGTGTTCGCTAGGACACGTGTATGCTAAGACTCGTGTATTTAAGTACTTTTGTCCATTAGAACTCGTGTCCTTTAGGATTCGTGTCTTTAAAACTCGTGCTTTTAGGGGTCGTATTTTTAAGACTCGTGTACCGGACCCCTAAAGTTTAACCCCTACTAGCTACTCTACGAGCTATTTGATGTATCATAACAAAGAAATTTGTTTGTCACATCATTGTCCTTTCATTGTTTGCATCAAATGACTGGGTTAATAAACGGTGTATTCTCGTGGACGTCACTTATAAAATATAACTGGACTGAGGGAGATCAAGAAGTCACTTAAATTCGTTAAAATTTTGCACATTTTTTACCAGAAACGTTTGGCACATTTTGAACATAATATAGTAGCTAATCAAAATTTGAAAGTTCATCCTTTCACTTCACCTTAACGTCAATTCTCTTTTAGTTCCATCAACTCCAACTAATCTAGACATCTGCGAAGCTGACAACAAAACAGCAAAGCTTTGCATTTGTTGGGAAAAACCAGATGGAGGAAAGGAAATCGATAATTACACAATAATATGGAAAAAACAAAATGATTCACTACCTATATCGTTTATAAAAGACCATAACTGTTCCATTTCCTTGTACTCACATACAATCGAAGATTTACATCCTGGACAAAAAGTTGAGGTTGTTGTAATTGCAAGCAACGTTGCTTCAAAAGGAAAACCGGAGAAAATCAGTTACGCTACCAGTAAGTTGCAAGTCGAAGTAATCCAATGTAGCAACATTAGTTGGGTGGTAAACACGAGCCTAATTCTTAGTAAAACTTCCTCATTTATCCCACAAAAAACACTGTTAACTTGCAATAATATTTTTACATCTAAGCATGAACAAACTCAATAATCTTAATGTGACAAATCGTGTACTACAATTTTGTTCCAAACAGATTGAAAACCGAAACCAAATATAATTTTGAAGAGTTTGGTCTAATTAGGAGTGTATAAAATGTTGCAAACTTTAGGAAAAAATAGTGTATAAATGCAATTTTAAATGATGCTCTTTCCTGTGTTTCTTAACCTTTAGCAAAAACTTAATTACCAAAGCTACAGCATTGCATAAGATTGCTGTAATGTCCGCCGTGATATAAACAGCAGTATTTTCCTGATAATCCTATATCTTGAAATTATTAATTTATAACGGTAATTTATGAAAAAACAAATTTGGACTCTCTTAACGTTGTAATTCAGTACAACATTTACAGAAATCTTCCGGTGGGTCAATTTAATGACAAAATATGCATAAGTGTTCAAATTTGACTGTGAATGAATGAATGATATATTGTGTAATAATTTGATCTCTAATTATGACCATTTTTGTCGCTTAAGATAAAAGTTAAACTTCTAATGTAAACTTGTTAGTAACTGCACAAAATGCACATTGCACATTAGTAATTGCTGCTGATTCTTTTCAAGTTGTGGGTTTAGGAGCTGTTCCAGTAGCTTAATAGCAAGTCTCGATGTTATTTTTCTAATTTTCAACTGGTAGAAAGGTCTCTTTTAATTTAAAAACGGCTTAGCTTTTTTTTAGAAGTAAAATAGACATAAATATAAATTGGACATTTTTTCAATTTTCAACCTATTTAGACAAAGTACTACTTGTAAGTAATTTTTGGCGTAGATCCAATAAGCCCAAGAGAAATTCAAGTTATTTCCGATGTCAGTAGATTAATTGTTGAATGGAATTTACCAATTGGGTTTGTTGATGAATTTTATGTCAAGCTTGCCAACAATGGCACAAGAGTTCAGGTAAATGCAGGTTGTAAGTCTAAAGCTAAATAAGGCGACCGTAACTACGCTTGATCAAAAAAAAATTAAAGCCAATATTAACCAAAACATTAAACATTCTGGTTTATTCTTAAACCATTATTTGCTTCCTTTTGAATGAGATTGACAATGTTTTAGCAATAAATCGAAGCATTTTTATTCAAATATGTTTCATTTATTAGTTGCCCTTATTTTTCTAATCAAACTTACTGCTAAACCATATTTTCTTCTCCGAAGATAACTATAAGCTAATCAATTTTTTTAAAGCTGTCCAGATCTAAAAAAAAGTTGAAGAATATTTTGATTTTGCGAAGAAGCGAAATTAGAATTATTCGCAAAAAATGTGAACCCTTCAAACATCTAATTCTAAATCCTTGCAAAACATGATTTTTCTTGATGTATCAAATTTAAAAGTCTGTAATTTTTGAAATAATTAAGACAAAATATGTTTACATAAGAGATAGAGAGAGAAAGAAAAATATTTTGGAAATAGCTAAATTTGTATTACATGCTAATATTAATCGTACTGGAAACTGGATTTTTTTATGCTTGCTTTAGAATTAGCCAATACAAAGTAATAATCAAAATGGCAATGGGCAAAATCATTAAATCTTATAATTACTGAAATTATTCTTCTATACTTCTGGAAGTAATCGGTACTACGATACATAATGATATGAGTAGCTTTGCAGTGTAGCGCGGGTCATCTGATAGTTTTCTTTTGCTGCATAAGTCACCATTTAATACTTGGCGATATGAACAAGTTTTCAACTAAAGCAAAATATTTTTGCTTTATTAGAAATTAGATTAACTAACCACATTTGTTTGAAAGACTGATGTTAAATACAATTTTTAGTATTTTAATTATTTAATGAATGTGAAACAGGATAATAGATTGGAAAAAAGAAGAACAAATTACACGTTTTTGAATCTTCAGTCAAGCACACAATACGAAGTAGTTCTGCAGTCACTTATAATACTAGAAAAAGGTGAAATTATTAGAAGTGAAGAGATCAGTAAACCAGCTGCAACAAAAGAAGCCAACAAACCGAAAGTAGAAAATAACACAGGTAAATAATGCAACTTCAAATAAAATTTATTGCCAATGGTATCACACTTACTGCATTATTCCAGCAGAAACTATTAAAAACTTTTTAAATTTTTGATTGTGTGTTCTGATTCTTCATATGTACATAAACGAAGATTTTGGACGGCTTAGTATACGATTTTTTATTTATTTTTGTACAATTTTAATGACAATAATTGTAAGCCAGCTGGACTTGATCATGATAGCATAACAGCTAATTGTTTGAAAATTTTATGCAGTTTCAATTTATCTTTTATTTTCAATCATAATTTAAAAGGGCATTTATGTCAAATTTTTCACTTTTGACCAAAACGTTGGGAAAAACCAAAAAAATGCAAATTTACCAAATTTGAACTTCTTACGGTTTTTCGTCTTCAAGCTATTGCAGTTCAAAATTAACAACTTTTCTCTCACTTCAGTGTTGTCATTTTTTGATATTGTGACACCAATTAATTTACAATTCTGACCCTTTACATTATTTTGACTACAACACTGCAAAAAATTCATCTAATTGCGAGTTACAAAGCAGGCATAATTTTTTGAAATTTTGTTTGTAATGGGCAACCCTGGCAAAATTTCTAAGGGGAAAAAGTCTTTCTAAGAGAAAACCTAAATTGCTTTATCTTGCAAAATAAAGGCCAAAGAAAGTTCCAATATGGTGAAGTCAGTTTTTAGATATGATAAATTTTTTGAGAAAAAACCAACTAAAAATGTTTTCGACTTCAAATGCCTATTCAATGTAGATAACCGATTTTTTAGTAGTTAAAAGTTTGAAAAGATCCCATGCAACAATATACGATATTAATCAAAATGAAATTTGATAAAACTACAGTTTTTGAATTTTGTTTTCGAAGATCAATGTAATTAATAATTATTCGCAGTTTTCTGAAAAAAAAAGTTTTATGTTACAAAGCTTAGATATGTTTGTGATGTACTTGCTAATTTTAGGCACAATAATTGGAGCTGTTCTAGGATCTATTCTTGGAATAATTTTTATAATTGGAATGGTATATTTTTATCAAAAAAAAAGATTCTCTGCCAAGCCTACAAGAAGATCCAGGTCGGTGTATATTTTTTCTAATAAAGAAAAAAATTTGGCCCATTTCGTAATATATATTTTCTCAATTACAATAACAAGAGCTTGAATAGTTGGATACAAATAATAATTCAAAAATTTACTTAATATCAAAAATTTTCGAAAAAGATTAAATTTCAAATTTAATTTATTAACCCTATTTTACTCGAGGTATTTGATCAACGCGTTTTACTCGGCGGGAGGGCAAACATGCTCCCTATATTTAACTCTAAGCCAAACGTTATGGAAACACCAAACTTGGCTTACCGGTTAGCGTTCACCAAATTTTTTCAGAAAAACTGGTTTTGAGTAAATGACAAATGAAGTCATTTTTGCGATGACGTTACATGCGGTTTAAATTTTGTAGATAGGTTTGAATCATAAAATGCCTAAATCAAAATAGTTAAGTCTCAAAAACGTCGTATACGTCATTGAATACCTAAGTTAAAGTAGTTACGTCACAAAAAATCTTATAGCGCTTTTAAGTTAAAACTCTTGGCTTAAAAACGCTCAGATTTTGAACGGTGACTTCGGAAAACCTCAAAAATGGGAAACTTCTCTTTTCCTTAGCATCTTCAAATTTTTCGAGTTATTTGTGATGAATTTGCTTGAATATAAAAATCTTTTTATATTGAAAGTCAAGATGATTTTGAATATAAAAATCTTTTTTTCTGAAAGGATTTATCACAAAAAATAATCAATACAGGGACATAAATGCCCCCCTCCCTATCCTCGTTAAAATTTAGTGAAGTTGTTTTGGAGATTACTAGAAATAATTTATAATTTAAATTGGTTACACTTTTTTAGCAAACGTTCTATCAGCCAAAGTCAAAAAGTTAAAACATAGCACAACAAAAAAATTGATATTAGCTTTTAAACCGGCCATTACCATTCTAAAAAATAATTATGAAAAAAACAAAACAGCTAAATTAATTACAAACAGTTTTATAGCAAGCAGCCGCAACCCACTCAAAGTATAATTAATTATATAAAAACAACTGCTGAACAATAGTTTTCCTTCTCCTTGAGTTACCGCTTTTGACACTTTGGTTTTGCTTTACCAGTTTTAACATAAAAACGTGTTTTGAGTTGGATTTGGTAGCTTGACATGAAACTTTTTAATTGCACTTAATTTCGCTATTTGGTTCATTTTCTGTTTACATTTTAGATTGATGATGGCCCCTTTCAAAGCTGAAATCTTTTTTTTTCTTTTCATTTGTTTTTTTTTTTAATTTGGCCGATTCGACATTTAATAAATCATATTACTAATTACAAAGGGTTTCAAGGTCATAAGTTTGTATGAGTTCGTATTGCTCAAGCAAATAAACTGTTTTCTACTGTATTTAACCATCCTTTTAATTTCTACTAAAATTGTTTGTTGCAGTTTACTAGATTCTTCCCAAATAAACGCCAGCGAGGATGGATTTGTCAACCCTGCCCTTTCAACCTTTTTGGATATGAACAGCGATCCTCAGTCTTCGTTACCATATATTGATACAAATTTGCCTCAATCAAGGTATGATAATACAAACACTGCATATTACTAATTAGGCTTATTATATTGTATTACTAATTAGGTTTATTTGGTAGCGAATTTTGCAGTTACAGCATTAAAGTAAGTTTGCGTCTTTGCGATGGCCTTGAACGATACTGCTTACCGCGTACCAAATCACACAGCGATCGCAATCAAAGAGTTCTGTCCGAAAAGCTTAGTTTGAAAGAGTTTATGAAATCCATGTTGATGAGAGTTATATTTTAACTGAAAAAAATATACAGCAAATTCCGATAAAAAATATCTCAATACGCATTGCAGATTGTGAAAAGCATGCTAAGAGTCTCATAATGCAATACTTAGGCCTGGTTTGCAGTTTACAAAACTGATGAGCGAATAAGAGCTATAATTTGTTTATTTAATCAAATTTTGTTCGTATGGAGTTCCACCTTACCAGAGTAAATTGCTTAACACTTGGCAAGGAATACACATTTGCAAGGTATGGTTATGAGTATTACTACAAGCTAGTGTAGAACGAGAAACATACGTTGACATTTGTCAAGAATGGTTTTGTTTTGTTTCATTGCACTCGCCCCCTTTATGGTAGCTTAGCGCCATTCACTGACAATGGAAAACTTCTTATTAGCTTCCTAATGCAGTGATATAAAATTCCAAAATTGTTTCTACAATGAGTTATTTGCGTTTTATCTTAATCGGAACACTTATTGACAAATGTCAACAACTAGAAGCAATAGCGGAATAACAACGACATACGGCTTTTGAGATTTAAAATTACTCTGAATGACTTGTTGTTTCAGAGCATATTTATCCTCCAGTTACCGGACAGCGTTAGGCGTTAACTATTGGATGATGCGCGCACTTTTATGTTGCAATGACTACTTCGTGCTTGGAGGAATCCGTACTTGCTTAAGAGTTTCCAGCTATCCACTGTTCCTTTGGATTTCTTCCAATTCTTGTCTACTGAATTTGCTGCTTGTTCAAAGCCACCAAGCAGAGATAATCCTCGTAAAGCATCTTATCTAAGGACTCAATAACGTGACCAGGGTGCAGGTTGAACCCAGGCCATTCATTGAGAGTTGTCATAAAAACAACGCTACCCTGGTTGAATGATCTGGATTCAACCTGCACCATAGTCACGTTGTTGCATCCTTGCGTAAGACGCTTTACGAGGAGTAACTCTGCTTGGTAGCTTCGAACAAACAGCAAATTCAGTAGACAAGAATTCGAAGAAATCCACAGGAACAGTGGATCGCTGGAAACTCCTAAGTTGGTGCGGATTTCTCCAACCACGAAGCAGACACTGCAACGAAAAAGTGCGCGGATCGTCCAATAATTAGCGTCTGACGCTGTGCGGTGACAGTTGCTATTGTTGTAACCAAATAATTATTGTTACAGCTGATAATTATCTATTGTTTCAACACAACTACCAGCAACCGTAAGAAATTTGCAACTGCATTTAATGAAGTGATTTTGGTTGGAGAATGAGTTTCTGTCAATAATTCTTACATCTCAGACGTACCGTAGTAATATAGTAGCCGACTTACATTTCTAAATACTTATCTAGATAATAGTACCTGTCAGAATTTAAAACATAAAACCAATTTCAATAGTAGTTGATAGTCATACGCTGTACATTTGAAATACTAACTTATACAACCAGTGTTGCCGTCGAGGTAGGCTCTGTCTGCTTTCCTTTTTTGGCAGGGTAGGCCCCAACTCACTGAGCCCTAACTCACTGACAGAAGCTTTGAAAAAGACTATTGAATTTTGATGAAGTTCAGGTCCGGTGCCAGGATAGCGTGACTGGGGAGGCATACACAAATTTTGGGAGGGCACAAAAAGTTCAATGCTCCGAATTCGAAAAAGTGGACCAAAAAACAAAAATTTTCATCGCGTATTTCCACAAATTCTGGGGTAAAGACCCCTCCCACAAAAAAAGTTCTTTATCTCAAAATATGCACAAATTTTCACAATTTCTGGGGTGGAACCACAAAAAAAGGATCTTTATTGTAAAATCTGCAAAAAAATAGTCTTGCTCACGAATTCTGGGGTGCCAACCAGTATTTTGAGAATCTCAGGCCTCGAACTGCACTCCAGTGGCACAGAGCCTGTTACTTTCTTTGGAGCACAATCCTTGCTTGGGGGGCACAATTCTAGTTTGGGAAGGCACGGTCCCGGAATGCCTCCCCCTTGGCGCCAGGCCTGGTGAAGGCTTTTTTTGGCCTTCACCTATACACGAAAAAAGACTATACACTGAATTGCGGTGAAGCCCTTTTTTCCTAAACTTGACAAAAGAAAGCCACGCAAACAAGATACTCAGCACAAAGCTCTGCCTGAGTTTGTCAAAACCTCACCACTTCTTAGTTTGAGCCAACCCACTTTTTGTTGTCAGGGCCCAACCCACATCCAGCGCCTCTGGGGAACATTTTGGTGCCTTGCCCACCTAATCACTGTTTGTGTCCCCTAATCAAAAAATGTGAACTGGCCTGGTACCACTAAAGTGTTTTTCGGTTCCCGTGCTCCCCCAAAAATACTGCTCGTTCCCCCTCCCCCAAGCGTACGCATACTTTTGTTCTAGGACGAAAGCACGGGTGAACACTATGACAAAGCCTCAGATTTCGTGGCGCGGACCTTTTTTTTGTCTTCATTTCTGAATCTATGGACATGAATCGAGATCCGCACCTTAGAATTCCGTCGTGACCCCCCTCACCAGGCGAGGATCGTGCCCCGTTCAAAAATTGTGCCCCAACAGCGGGCAACTGGCCCGGACCCATGCTGTCCAATTTGGGATGAAGACTTTTTTGGCCTTCATCCACAAATTTAAGGTTAAAATTATTTTATGCCTCCCAAATGTTGTTCGTGCCCCCCCCCCTCTCCCCGGTCACGCCATTGTGGCGCCGAGCCAGGCTTTAAGATTGATCAATCTTACATGTCCATCAGAAGAAGACAAAAGATATTTTTGAAAACACCGCGCATTAGCATTGAAAAACACGTAAAAGTATGTTGACAATAATATTGTCAACATATGTTCCGATTAAGTCACGTAAAAACACTGTTCTGTTAAGGGTTAATGAGTAACAGTTAAACTCTAAGCGAGAAACAATATTACTAATTTTTCCGAGTCAAGGATAAAATATTGCTTTGTAATAGATTGATCCATTTGTTTTGTTTGTTTCTTTTGCAACATCACACTTAAAAAATAATCAGTGTTCAACTTTTATGATAGTTTTTGCTTAAAAATTTGATGCAGCAAGAATGTTAAATGAAATCATGTTGCTTTATAAAACTACAAAGAGTGTTAGAAGATCATATTTTTGCAACTTAGTAATAATATGCTAAATAAACAGGAATTTTTCATTGAATAACTATATCGATGATATTAAACGTGCCTTTAACATATCGAGTCAAAAATTTGATAGCAATAAAATAGGATCAAAGATTGATTAGAGAACAGTACCGGTAAACATAAAGTTAGTTGTTCCGATATCATTACATGAATTAAAGCTTGCTTATTTTTCAGAAAAATCCGTCTGTCTGATTTTGACAATCATGTTGCTAAGATGCAAAAAAACTACAGCATATTATTTGCGGAAGAGTTTGAAGTAAGTTTTTGTTGTGCTTTGCATGAAAAAGTTAATATTTTTTTTGAACATAGCAAATACTGTATTGTGAAAAATTTTGTAAATATAATCACTTAGTTGGTCAATTGAAAGCGATCCACAGCTTTATTTTTAACTTTTACGTTTACTAAAATGGAGCCAAAAGCTTCCTTTATATATTGGAGTGTCACTGACATAATTATGTATAAAGTTTTATTTTAAATCATAAGAGTTTGAATTCAACTGATTTAAAAAATTCCTCAACAGTGTTGGCCAAAGCAAACACCACAACAAGGCACATGCCACTAACTTTATTAAAACATTTTATTTAAATAACGTGACCTGTGCTGTGTTGTAAGTTTGGTCTTATTTTAAATAAAAGTTAATATTGGTATAGCTAATGATGAATGATGGTGGCTGGTAACGTGATATTTTTATACCTAGCTCATATTACTTGATTGATTTTTTTGATATGTGTGGAAGTGTATAATAAATTTAAAACTTTTAATAATTTATGTTATAGCCTGACAAATTTGCCTAAACATGTTGACTAGCGATCAGCTACAGGATCGGAGGCGGAAAGAATATCTATTGTAGATCGAGGAAGTTATTTTGGCCTTTCACAAGGCAAAGCCAAAAGACAACTTTGAGATTTGATCAAACTATCTTTTTTTGTTTTTTCAGAAACTAAATTTAGTTGGACAAGAACAAAACATGAAAATTGGAGCCGATCTTATCAATAAAACTAAAAATCGTTACAAAAACATATTGCCGTGTAAGATTTAACTTGACTGGCTATATTAGCATAACCATTTTACAAGAGAATCAGGACTTCGCACAAGAAGTATTACTATCCAACTTTTTAAGCTCTTCCCAACAAATGTCTGTGTTAAATTTTGTTTAATGTTGCTGTCACTGGGAATGAATTTGCTAAAAAAGTTTCCTAAAAATTTAAAATTAAATATTGGAGTTTTCCTAGGCTTGGAAAATAAATGCTAATTTTTTTTTTGAAAGTTTGCAATAATTTTCTTTTAAGCACACTTTTTTTGCTTTGCTGTAATTTTTCATCCTTATATTGTAGCTATAATTGATGAGCTAGTCAGCGTTTATAAACAATTTCTTGCCATTTCAGAAAAGTTTGTCTAAATAAAATTTTGAAATAACATTATAAATTTTAAACATCTTAAGTTATAAAAGTGCTAGCTATTGTTGCAGATGATAACAATCGGGTAATACTCGAAGCATCCGACGAATTTCCATCAGACTATATCAATGCAAGTTACGTTAAAGTGAGCAAGTTGTTTTTATTTTCTATTTGAATCAAAATAAATTTGAACATACTTGAAATTTTTGTTTTTGTTTGTAAAGGGATTCAGTCGCTCAAAAGAATACATTGCATCTCAAGGACCACGCCCATCTAGTAAAGATGATTTCTGGCGGATGGTGTGGCAAGAAAATTGCAAAACTATTATCATGCTGACGTTGTTGAAAGAAAAAAGTAAAATTGATTAAGTTAAATACTTTATTTTTACAAAGTCTTAAATCATTATTAACATTGGATTTTTTTTTTCATTGAATTTTAAGTTTTCCATAAAATATTTTTGCACGTGATTGATAACGATTTTAATAAAGCGTTAGTTTTCCATTCATAACTTTTGTAATTTAAGTAAATTACTGTAAAAAGTTAATTACCACGAACTATAGTATTGGTGAAAAAGATTTTAAGGTATTTTATTGTTGAGATATAGTATCAAATCATCATCAACAATAACACTGTGTCACAAAACAAAATATACCCTGTTGGTTACTAAATGTTCAATATCTGCTCTAGATGCAATTTGGGCTGCTGATTCCAAATCTGAAGTTGGTTTTGCTCTATCACGTCAGAATTTTAAGTTATTTGCATTTTTGAACATACGCATAAAATGACGTATTTGTTCAAAAACGGCATTTTTTCAATGTAACAAATACACATTTGATTAATGAAAACTTGCTTGCTATTGAATATATCATTGCTCAAATGATATTATGCCTTGCAATGTAACTTTTTTAATTTGTATTACCAATATAATTTTAAATTCCATCAGATATAAAACTGTAGTTCCAAAAGCACTATAGCATATGTGCACTGCAAAACATTACCACGGCTGTTACCAGCACACTTAGCTGGATGAAATTACAATATTTCCAAAAGTTTAACAGTCTTATAACAAATCAAACAAACTAACAAAGCACTAATCCAACAGTTTTGTTTGGAGTTAAGTCAAAATTCAAAACAAGCTTGGTTAAAACTGTAGAAGGCATCTTCGTTTCCACCAAAAATCTTTGTCAGTATCTCTTTGAAGAGACCACCAAACATCAGCCACCATGGCAGGACTAACGTTTCCTTGGTAACTTTCTTCAAAGAGTTTAATTTCCAGGTGGAATCTTTCTCCATGCTCATCGCTGACATCAACTTTATATTTAGGAAAAAATTCTGAACGAGAATGCAAGAAATGCATTTTTGATGACATTCGAGCACCCATTTCTTTGTACGATTGCAGCATTTGGTCAACATTTTTTTTGTAGGTGGTTGCTCTGTGCTTTTCTAGGAAGTTTTGGACCACCAACGCAAAATCATTCCGAGCACCAAGTTTATGGGAACTTAATTTTGTGTTAAAGTCTTCCTCCTTTAGTACTTTTTTTAATTTTTGGTCCTATGAATATTGAATATACCCTGCTTTATATTTGCTTTGGCCTTTTAAGGAAATAATTCGCCTTTATGTTTGGAGCCTTCACTTTGATGATTCATGGATTTAACAAAATTTTTATTCAACCCAAGCTTTATGCAAAGAGGAAGACGAACTTTTGCTGCCTCATCCAAAGGAGCATCCTACACATAAATTTTCCTCCATTGAAATTCTCACGAGTAGGTCATTCCACAGTGCTGTAGTTTTGTCCATCAGCTCGACTGTTCCGCAAACACAAAAAGCAAATATATTTACTGTAACCCAACTGCAAACCAAGCAATAGTGCAATTACTTTAAGGTCTCCACAGATATGTCATTTATCCCTTTATATTGTATGCACGTT
This sequence comes from Trididemnum nubilum, assembly GCA_963965965.1. Classification (NCBI taxonomy): domain Eukaryota; kingdom Metazoa; phylum Chordata; class Ascidiacea; order Aplousobranchia; family Didemnidae; genus Trididemnum; species Trididemnum nubilum. The sequence goes on along the minus strand of OZ014470.1, from coordinate 6,501,694 downwards.
AAAAGTTGCTTCATTCTTTCATAGGTTTCACTGGTCTTTTTGCTGCATGCAACGGGAACGGAAGGTTTTTGTCTTGCACCACAATGAAAACCAAAAACCTTCTGTTCCCGTTGCATACTGCACTAAGACTTGCGAAACCTATGAAAGAATGAAGCAACTTTTAACGTGCATACAATATGAAAGGGATAAATGACATATCTGTGGAGACCTTAAAGTAATTGCACTATTGCTTGGTTTGCAGTTGGGTTACAGTAAATATATTTTGCTTTTTGTGTTTGCGGAACAGTCGAGCTGATGGACAAAACTACAGCACTGTGGAATGACCTACTCGTGAGAATTTCAATGGAGGAAAATTTATGT
>OZ014470.1:6412528-6501134 GCA_963965965.1 Trididemnum nubilum | reverse complement strand
AAAAGCACAGAGCAACCACCTACAAAAAAAATGTTGACCAAATGCTGCAATCGTACAAAAGAAATGGGTGCTCGAATGTCATCAAAAATGCATTTCTTGCATTCTCGTTCAGAATTTTTTCCTAAATATAAAGTTGATGTCAGCGATGAGCATGGAGAAAGATTCCACCTGGAAATTAAACTCTTTGAAGAAAGTTACCAAGGAAACGTTAGTCCTGCCATGGTGGCTGATGTTTGGTGGTCTCTTCAAAGAGATACTGACAAAGATTTTTGGTGGAAACGAAGATGCCTTCTACAGTTTTAACCAAGCTTGTTTTGAATTTTGACTTAACTCCAAACAAAACTGTTGGATTAGTGCTTTGTTAGTTTGTTTGATTTGTTATAAGACTGTTAAACTTTTGGAAATATTGTAATTTCATCCAGCTAAGTGTGCTGGTAACAGCCGTGGTAATGTTTTGCAGTGCACATATGCTATAGTGCTTTTGGAACTACAGTTTTATATCTGATGGAATTTAAAATTATATTGGTAATACAAATTAAAAAAGTTACATTGCAAGGCATAATATCATTTGAGCAATGATATATTCAATAGCAAGCAAGTTTTCATTAATCAAATGTGTATTTGTTACATTGAAAAAATGCCGTTTTTGAACAAATACGTCATTTTATGCATATGTTCAAAAATGCAAATAACTTAAAATTCTGACGTGATAGAGCAAAACCAACTTCAGATTTGGAATCAGCAGCCCAAATTGCATCTAGAACAGATATTGAACACTAAGTAATTAACAAGTCATATTTTTTTATGACACAGAGTAAATTTTGGTTGATGAATTTGTGGTGACCGAGTGAATTAATATATTTTGTCCTTGTGCAAGTTTGTCTGCGGTATCCGGTTATTGACACATATTGTTCATTGTTATGGGTGGTATTGCATAGTGAAATTATATTGCGAGACAAAAGGAATTTAATTAATGTGTCTTTGTTTTCGCTTCTCTTTGCTTACTCGCTGTATATATATTGCTGCTTCAATTTACTATTAATACTACTTGTTGATATTAAAGAACTACGTGTTGAGACTCATTGCGTACGAACTCACTAAAAATTATTACTTTTATTTTGCCAAAGCATATTAAGAGCATTATATCATTTATCTACTATATTTTAATGTTTTGAGTTTTTTTTGAGAGGTTAGAGTATTGCCTAAAATTTTTTGAATGACTAATCACCAAGTGTGATTTCATAAAAGCTCGCAATCTGCCAGTGTCAAAAATAACGTATTTTTGTTTGCTAACACAAAGCCTACTCATTAAAATGTAAAGTAATTTTTTGCAAAGTGAAAACGAAGAAACTAAAACTAGTGAAACATCAATGATTAGAATATTCTGTTTAAAAGTAAAACGTCTAAAATAAATACTAAAATAGAAATATCGGCTTTAATTACAGCATTTTATGAATTAACAAACCACAAAATACGTAATGCGAAGCACAAATAAAACAGAAAAGGCCACACAATATGTTGGCCAAAAATATTACAGTACGTGCACTAATACAAACAATTTGATTAAAAACACTAAAACTTCATTTAAAACACCGGTATAGTAAAACTTTTACACCTTTCAGACTCAGCTTATTCAATCATCAGTAAAAATTAAGCAAAAGCAGTAAGAAGTATAAAAATTTTGTGAAGAAATCTCGAATCTAAATAGCTGATATCATTACAATGCTAAGATGCAAAAGCACTGCACATACGTATAACTATATTTGCTGGTTCTAAACATATCACTGCACTAGATATTCTCAGTTAAATGCGCAATTACTGTACTTGCAATACTACTGTAGTACTGCGCAAGTGTGCAGTGAGTGTGAAAAAGGCAATGTCACTTTTAGAACAAATACAACGCATTCGAAGACTGATCAACGTTTATATCCGGTTTTACTGTAGTTTGTCATTGCATAAAATCTCCAACATGAAGAGCTTAGTATGATTCTTGGTTGTTCCAAATATGTTTTTTTAATTTGTCAAAGTTAATTTTAAATTTAGAATTTCTTTAAGTCAATTTTACAATCGGAAATTCGAAAACGGTGGTTAATAATGTCCTTGTTTCAGCTTTACTCGGAGCCGGGGTTGTATTCGTTGAGTTGAGATAATAAATTTTTAGCGGTCGTTCCAAAGTAGTTGTTGATGCTTGAGCAATGATTGTAATAGGATGCAATCGTTTGACCGATGTACGTAGTAGTGCTTGACCTTTCCTGACTAAAAAAAAATTGAAATTTTGATTGATATATTCTAACTTTGATTTTCCCATTTTTATTTTGTGCAAAAAAGAAAGTCTATCTCATATTGCAACTGCATTGATATATCGATCCCAAAAAGCGAAGCCTACGAATCAAATACAGTACGTTTGATTACGTTAAGTTGTGATTTTCTTCGTTGCCTTATTACCCGTGTGCTCGGACTTCAGAAAACCTCGAATACAATTGACAAGTATATTGGCATAAACAAAACTGGTCTACTTTAAATAGAAATTCGGTAGAGTTCATTCTTTCTGAAGATGGATGTTTGTGCTATATTTTTATTGATTTTTGAAACAAGCACCCTATTAAATCAAGTCTATTAGATCAACCGGTCGGGCAGAAACCTTTTTTTGCCAACGTTTCGATTTAGGCTTTGCTCAGGGCATGTACTACCTATCTTCGACTGGCTGGAATGCAAATGTAAAAACAAGTGTGCGATAAATTAGAGAATCCCGTTGCAAAATGAATCATACGTTAACGCAAAAATCATTGCAAATTGGTAATAATTTTATAACAATTTGTGATAATTTTTGAGTTAACGTGTGATTTATTCTGTCACGTGATTCTGTCATTTATCGTACGCTAGTTTTTAGCTTTAGTTTTAGTTTCAGTTTTTAGCTTTTAGCTTTGTTAGCCCTGACGAAGATAAATTGTACAACCCTGAGCATAGCTTATCGAAACGTTGGCAAATTTTTTTTCTGCCCCACCAGTTGAGTTGACAAACTTAATTTATTTTATATTCATGGTGAAAACAGTTGAGTAGTACCGCATATCAAAAACGAGAAATGGTTTTTGGACTCCTGCTCCTTTGTAAGATTCACAGATAATTGCTTATGGATATTGTTATGGCATACAGCATTGATCAAACTGGGCGTCAAGCTTTTGGCGTTTGATTACACACTCAAAATAATAGAAGCTTTTGCTTTAAAAATACTTCAGGTTATCTTTAGTCAAGAACCTATAGTTTCAATTTTCTTTAGTTTTACAACAAAGCACTAAATTTTCTTGAAGACTTTTATTTTTAATGGCGAAAATACAAATCGTTGCATGAGCAAGTAAATGAAAGATAAGAGCAAGTTTATTTTGAATCTTAATAATTTCGTTTTCTGGATCAAAGTTTTTTTTTTTAGTTTGCTCAAACGAATTGTATTGTTTTCAGACAAAGTGAAAAGCGAATCTTACTGGCCTTTTGACGAGAACCCTATTTATCTTGGAGGTGCCGAAATTCACTTAAGTTCAGAAAAGAAACAAAACGATTGGGTGTTTCGCACACTTTTGGTGACAAAGGTAAAAAAAGTTATAAAAAAGGTTTAAATTATGTCATAATTTAATCTTTTTCATAAATTTTTTATACTATGTTATAATTTAATAAATAAACGTAACAATTTAAATGGAGTTTTTGTGTTGACATAATTTAACCCTATTTTAGACTAGTATAAATATCTTGACCTACGCATTAAATTTTACGCGGCTAAAATGGCTCTCACCCTACTTTAACCCGAAGGTCATGGAAACCCAAAAGTTGGCATGCAGGTTGTCGTTTGACAAGATTTTTGAAAAAAATAGATTTTGAGGTGATAGCGTCATCACCGTGACGTCATGGACGATTTTTGCAACAATGATGTCATTTTGCGATGACGTCATACGCGATTCAAAATTTGCACATTGGTTTGTTTTTCGATATTCTCAATTCTAAATTGCCTAATTCAAGGTGGTTACGTCACAAGTACGTATTATGTCGTAGTTAAAGGTAGGTATACGTCATCCCAGATAAATAGGCCAAAAAATCAAATTTTAAAGCATGACTTTGACAAATCTCAAAATTGAGCTATTTTCCTTTACCTTAGCACTTCACCTTTTTAAAGGCTTTTTGTGAATCAATTTGACAAAAAAGTCAAGATAATATAAGGAATAAATTTTTCTGAACTGGATTATCCTCTCCCCAAAAATAACGAAGGAGGCATTTCCTTTCTCCGTGTAAAATAAAGTAAGCAATTAAGCTACTGGTTTGTGCCTTATTTTTATTAGCATTTTAAAAAGTTCATGTTTTTCACTGGCCTTCCAAAAAAAGATATGCGTAAGTTAGTTTTATTTGTGCTGCAATTTTGAGTTTTTTTTTTATAGTTGTTTGTAATCTTACAGTAAAAAAAAGGACACACAGATATACTAGTTGGCTCGTGTATGAATTATGATGATCAGGACGAATATTTCAAGCAAGTTGCTTTGGTTTACATTTGAGTTAAAAAAACGCATGATAGCATTATGAAAAGCTTGCAGCAAATTTCGAGATTTTGCTATTGTAGGATGGGATATCTCGTGAAGTTCGACACTTGCACTACACAGCATGGCCTGATCATGGGGTGCCTGAAACGAGCCTGAGCATTGTTCGATTTGCTTCAAGGTTTCGGATGCTTGAAGACAATGAAAATTCTGATGCTCCAACCGTGGTTCATTGCAGGTAACTGAAAACAGTTCCATTGCACGATATTGCTAAATTGTGTTTGAAATTTAGAAAAATTTTTATTAGCGCTTTGGAATTTTTATTAAGCTGCTGAAAAACTATCAAAAAATTGTTTTCATGTACAGTAAAAACTTGATAAACGTAAACAGGTAGTTGTTTTGTTACCTATTGTTTAAAATGACTTTATTTATTTGTTAATTGAGGCGGTTTGTGACCACTTACCGGGAAGTTTTCGACAGTTAGTTTGATTCTTTTTGATAAAAAAAGAAAGCTACTGGTACATAGGCTAAGAAATTACCACCATGATCAGCTCAAGTCTATTGTTCACAAATTTCAAATACGACTGAGAAAAGCTAACAAAATTTATTGTTTAATTATTTTTGATAAACTTCTTGATCGCTTGCTTTTCTGGTTACAAAAACAAAACAAAAAACTTAATTGTGTAAAGTGCCCAACTTCACTCTGGCCATTCCAAAATTATTCTTACAAAATAACTTGATTTTAATAAAGCAAATTAGAATAGTCATTGCAATATAATGACTCAAAACTTGAATAAGTATTGTCGTTGCACTTGTCAAATCACAGCAGTTAAATATCAATTATCATCAGTAAAAATAAAATAAAATTATTAATAATGAAGTGAAATAGGTAGAACTGATTTGATAATTCACAGAAACAACACGCCGTATACAGTACATTTCTGTTTTACAAAACCTTAACGCCATTGCCACGTCGATAATGGGTAATCGTTTTTACTACTAACAACGCAGGTGAGACAGAAACCCCAATGTGGGTGCAATCCCGTATTTCGAAGTCAACTGCCTTCATCATCAGTGTGAAGACAAATTAACACATTTAAACGAACTTTATAATTTCGGAATTAAGCTAACTCATCTAGTAATTTTGAATATCAAGGTTACCGGTGTAGGCTGAAGTTCTCCTCTCTTTAATTCTGTTATTAAAAAGTTTAACTAAACAAAAGTAGAGCTAAATTTTTTTCTATAAGCACTGCCGTAAAGTTGAGTTTCGCTAGGTTATCGGCAGGGCTGACCTGTAAACCGAAATTCAAAACCTGAGCTAAGCTCTTTCAATTTTCCAAAATTCAAAAGTTGACTGAACTAACTATACAACTAAAATCAAAATGTGATTGTGAAAAGTAAAGTTTTAATTGTACCATGGTAATCCAAGAAACAACAATGCAATAAAATAACCCTGAAATGAGGAACAAGAGACCAAGTGAGCTAAAAACAGGGGCAAAAAAATAAACAAATAAATTGGACAAGTCGCCAATGAAACAAGTGATTTCTTTAAATTCAACTACTGTTGTTTTACTGCTTTACTGCTGATGACGAGACGATTTACATTTCAAAACGTCCAGTGTTTTTTTTTCACTTTGCTTTCGATTAAAAATGCATTATTCCTTCAAATTAAAAAGTCGATAATTTGAATTGTTTAGCGCTGGAATCGGAAGAACCGGGACATTTATAGCAGTGGATTACCTCCTGCAACATCTCAAAGAACATCAATATGTTGATATTTTTGGGTTGGTTTATGAAATGAGGATGCAACGAACCTTTATGGTTCAAACTGAGGTTGATTGGATTTTTGTAACTTGAACCTAAGTTTGATTGAAACTTAGCACTTTTTAACACCTTCATTTAATTTTATCATGTTAAAATAATGCAACTGGTTGCAATTACTAAATTGTACGCAATTGATTGAAAAATTGACCCAATTTTAACTCTGGTCGATTCAAATTTTATTCAGAGCGAAAATTACTGCTACGAAGTTTTGTGCGAATGCTGGGTAGTTTGATGAATTGCAGTGCTGAAGAATATAATAGTGAAAAATAAATTTCGCTAATATTGTTTATTACAAATCTAAATTCATAAAAATTCGGAAAATTCACAAGGTCCCCACTAGAAACTTCGAACTACAGTATCTGCTCGATATCTTATCACTGGGTAGCCAGCAGACAGAAAATCCTGCAACCAGGTTCGTCTCAGTCGACAATCCATTCATGAGACCTGAAGACACTGAAATGATTGCAAACATAAGTTCATTTGAGTGCATGGAAGCAGCTATTAACGAATTTCAACCATCCAAAGCACTAGGGTCAGACGGGCTCTATCATGTACTGCTACAAAAAGGTTGGAATTAACTGAAAGGATATTACCACGTCATTTTTCAACATGCCTGAGACACCGCTATGTGTCATTGGCACGAAAAGTAGGCACAGATATACAATATTTCTCCACAAACCCGGAAAGGAAAGCTATTTTGAAGTTAAATCCTTTCGTATAATCACTTTAACTTCCTTCCAACTGAAATGGATTTCTCCACAAGCCCGGAAAGGGAAGCTATTTTGGAGTTAAATCCTTCCGTATGATCACTTTAACTTCCTTTCAACTGAAATGGTTGAAAAGACTAATTCTGTATCATATTAAAAAAGACAGGCAAAGCTTTCAGCATTGCAGTATGGATTACGTGGAGATGTTTCTACAAAAACTGCTGTGCATGAATTCGTGCGCCTTGTAGAGCATTGCCTTGTTGGAAAAAAGCCGGCTTTGGGTATTTTCCTGGATATTGTTGGTGCCTTCGACAATGTCACCTTCCGTAGATTTGTTGCAGCTCTGCGAGAGCTGGGCATGTCTAAGATTTTCACCGCATGGATAGAGACTTTACTGTAAACATCGCACGGTCCAAGTAGAATTAGATAGTGATAAAGTTAAAAGGGAAGTAATAAAGGGGAACCCACAAGGTGGTATCCTGTCCCCTTTTCTGTGGAACTGTGTCTTATACAGCTTGTTGCCAGAGTTACGTACGTAGCAGGGGCTTTTATGTTCAAGCCTATGCCAATGATGTAGCAGTGTTGTTCACTGGTGCTGATATGCTTTGGATCAGAGGTATGGCCCAGAAAGCAATAAACATTGCTGTAAATTGGGCTTTGGAACAACAGCTACAGTTGAGTTACTTGGGGTTCAAAGTAGTCTGTCCCATGAGAAACTTATTCACTAAAAATTTGAGGCACTGGGGTTCACTGACAAACGGAATCTAGATTTGGATTCCTTCTCAATGAATGGTTCAAAACTTGAACTTTCCAAGGAAGCAAGGCTGTTAGGTGTTACTTTGGACAGCAAGCTAACTTGGAACCACATATTACCCGAATTACCCGCCAAGCAACTACAGCATTCATCCAATGTAGACAAATTGTGGGTAAAACGTGGGGAATAAAACCATCTATGATGAAATGGATATGCACAGCTATGATACGTCCAATCATGTCGTATGCATGTGTGCTGGGCTGGCGGTCTCAACAAAAGTGTCTAGTGAGAAAACTCACAAAGGTGCAGAGACTTGCTTGCCTGATGATTTCATCAGCTTTTCCTGGTTCCCCTACTGGTGCTCAGAAAATATTGCTCAACGTAACTCCCATTGAGGAATTTTTATTAGCTGAGGCAGTTCGAGGGTCATACACAATCACTGTTAGTGGGCTCTGGCATGTCAACCGAGTTGGTTCCTTTGGGACAACAAAAAGCATGTTAATGTTTGCAATGTTGCATGAAGATACTTACCCCTGCTGCAAATGCCAGCTGACCGAATAAAGAAATTTTATGAGAATTTTCGAATATCGAATTATGGATAAAAAGAATGCTATCAGATTTGAAAGCGTTCTAAATCAGAACACTGTCAAGATTTACACTGATGGCTAGAAACTAGATGGAAGAGTAGGTGCGGGTTTTTATGCCGAATACCAAAACAAGCATTTTTCTACCTTGGAATTTCCAGTACCGTGTTCCAGACAGAAGTCTTAGCTACTTCAGAACTGGCATAAAAACCTGCTTTTGGAAAAAAATGCGCAATCAAAGTAATGTTGTGCTGGTTGATAATCAAGCAACTGTCAAAGCGCTCATGAAGTGCATTGTAACATCAATTACAGTGCTCAACTGCATAAGAAATCTAAATCAGTTAGGTAAATAAAAGTACGTCAGTATTGCCTGAACTCCTGGACATGCAGGGTAGGGTGGAGCGTTTTTGAACTTTTTTTCAAATTCCTTAGGGGTAGTTATAAAAGTAGTCTGTCCCATGAGAAACTTATTCGCTAAAAATTTGAGGCCTCAATTCGGTCATCTTTAGCCCTATTTAGCGGCCCGAAAATTGAAAAATGGGCCAAAAAGTGCTATTTTTCAAAAACTTTTCACAAGATTTTGAAATTAATTTTTTTGAAACGGGTAGATGTAAAAATGCTGAGATGGAGTTTAAAAAACTGTAACAAAACTTTTAAAGCGGTTGAACAAGGTCTTCAGCTCCATCAAAGCTCTCAAGCAATCGCATTTAAAAAAATAATATTCGCTATTCAGCGGTAGGCCTACACTACAGGCTGATGCTTGCCCGAAAATTGCTCGCTGACAATGACTTCATTATTGTGCGATTGTTGGGTCATTCTTTCTATATTTTGTCGAGAAGGCAATTGTGTGAATATGGTATAGGTAATTAGCTAGTCTAGTTTGCAGGATAGTGCAGTAATATGAACTGCTGATCAGTCAAGTGCAGTCTAGCTTTGGTCAATTAAAACTTTATGCGCCTAATATTAAAAATTTTCTTACCAGATGAGATTTGTTTAGCATTATAGTTTTAATAAGCACCAGTATACAGGGTGGGCCAAAAAAATGTTACCACGTTTTAAATTCTAACCATTTTCAAAATTACTAAGACTTTTGTTTCATATTCCTGCTCTTAGGAGAAAGCAGGGATTCAATATGAATAACGTCGTTTACCAGCAAGATGGTGCTCCTCCACATTGCTCAAATGTCTCACTGGATTTCCTCAGCGAGCACTTTCCTGGAGATAGACTCATCTCACGGCGTACAAACAACCCATGGCCTGCCTACTCTCCTGATCTTTCTCCCGCAGACTACTTCCTATTGGGGTACCTGAAGGAGAGGGTGTACTACAACAACCCACAGACCATTGAAGCCCTGAAGACCAACATCTGTCAGGAAATTCGAAGAATCCCTCTTGAGATGTGCGGCAATGTCATCACAAACTTCAATGTGCGTGTTGCAGCTGTACTCCACAGAAGAGGAGCTTGGATTGAACATGTTATCAATTATTGAACTGTGTAAGAAACAAGAGACAAAGTGAAAAGACTTTGTTATCAAATTTTAATTGGATATTTTTGTTAAACATCTGTGAAAAAAAATTCCGAATAAATGTTCATTTTTAAAATTTGTGTATGGATTAAAAGTGGTAACATTTTTTTGGCCCACCCTGTATATTAGTTTTCAGCGGTTTTTAGTTGAAAAAGGCAACGCTTAGTCGCAATTCAAACTGAGATCCTTATTAAATCAAAGCCACTCACATAGGGCCATGCTATATTAAATTTTATGAGCTAACTTGGAAGTATTTAAATGCACTTGCCTTTGGCAGATCTTGTGCTTTGCGTTAAAGTTATATAACCCAATACAGTAAGTGATGGTTAGCAAGGTAACTAGAAAGAGTAGTAATTGTGTGATATTTGGAGAGCTGAAAGTGCTTTCGTCGTCCACATTGCCTAGTTATGAAGATTTTATTAGAGCCTGCCAGTTTGAAAGGATTACTCTGTTGGAAATTTCACGTAAGGAACCAGCTTTTTCTACAATATGTCAATTAGTTGCCACCTCGGTTATAAAAATTTAGAACTCTGCTTCAATACCGACTGTGTCGCTAAAGCATATCAAAGATATGATCAATAATTATCAGCAAAAGTTTAAAAAGTTTCTGTACAACTACAAAGCAAGAGCAGACACCCTATTGTCTCAAGCAAAGTTGAGTGATTTTAGAAATCAAAGTAAAATGCTATCGACATTGCTGCATGTAAGTGCTTAGATTTTTCCGCATGCAGTTGTGTCAGTGCCAAAAAAGTACCCCCAAAGAGCACGAATTTTTACTAGATCAGAGGACCAACAAAAAAATGATAATTTGTGGTATAGATCGTCATGAAAGCTTGAGGTTGCGAAAGTTAAATGACTTAAGAAACCGACAAAAACAACTGCAAACAAAAGACCAGCAACATGTACCATCCCCTGAACTTGATGTATTACCGCTAGATTATGACTCCAACGCATCGAAATCCGGTAGTGAAGAAACTGATAATACCGATAATGAAGAAGTTTTTAAGCTACCAAGTAAAGGAGGCTCAAGAACAAATCTCTAAACCGTAGCTCAAGTTTGCGACAGAGCTGGTGTTTCTGACAGAACAGCTGCTTTGCTAGCAAGTTCTTTTCTTTTTGTTACGGGCCAAATCAACAAAAATGATCAGAATTCTGTAATTGATTGTCACAAAGTTCGTTGAAAAAGAGCAAAAGTACGAAAAGTTCTCCAAAATAATGTTGAGGCTAAACTTGATTGCCCATTTGCCATATTTTTTGATGGACGTATTGATAAAACATTGAAAAAAATAAATAAAGGCTACAAGTCTTCAAAAAACTTGGTCAGCTAAGAGCACATTTGCATGCTGCGAGAGCCTGGATCATCCTATATTGGCCATGTATCACCCAAGACTGGATCATCAAAACACATTTCTGAGGAGATTCTTGAGCTGTTAACGTCCGATTCAAATTCATCATATTTACGAGCAATTGGATGCGATGAAACTAATGTCAATACCGGCACATACCAACGGAATAATTGTAGGTTTAGAAAGAGCCCTTAAAAGTTCATTGCAATGGATAGTTTGCCAACTTTACGCAAACGAATTGCCTCTACATCATTTGATGCAAAAACTTGATGGCAAAACAAACGGACCAGCTGGCTTCACAGGAAAAATAAGAAAGGTATTGAAAGATTGCGAAAAACTTCCAGTAAGTGTACATTTTAGTCCTATTCCGACCGAACTTATTACTGGTGATTGCGACGATTTAAGTGCCGAGCAAAAATATTTGCTTGAAATACACAGATTTACATCACAAGGGAGGGTGGATGATCCAGTCTTTGAACGTGACCCAGGAGCCATTCTCGATGGCTTACAACAGCAAACCGCATACTACGATATTATGTGAGTCAAGCTAACCCTTTTACAAGCTTAATTCTTATTGCTGAATTCATTATAAAAGTATACGCTCCCATGTGGTTCAGAATTAAATGTAACTCATCGGTCGTTAATGGAGCTAAGCATTTGCACAAAACGATTCAAAAGACCCGCCGCATTCCTTCTGAAATCCAAGAAATAGTTTTGCCAATAATACAAAGAAACGGATACTTTTTCCAGTCTGAAAATATTTTACTGGCCATGGTTAATGATGAAACATGATTGTTCGCGAACTTGGGTTAAGAAGAGTGTTACGCTTTGGAAAACTTTGTGAAGGACCACTGACCAAAATTAGAGCATTTAAAGTACCAAAAATCAACTTTGATGCTGACATATATTATAAAATGATTGATTGGCAAAACGTTGAAGTGACGCCATCTCCTCTTCTTCATGACTTTACGAATAATGAAATCGACATAGCAATCGTTGAAGGAAACCCGTTGCTGTTAGGGAGTAAGCTCCTCAATATCCCATGCCACACTCAAGCCGTAGAGATGATCAAACTTGTCACAGTAGCATCTAGCAAAGTTTGTGGACAAACAAGCGGAGACGGTTACATTAGAGCTGCCTTGCAGAGTCGAAAAGTAATCCTGAATTTTAACACAAAAAATCAATTTCAAGTCTAAGTATTCAACACTTGTTTATTTGTAGCTAAAACATCTGTGTGCTAAAATTTAGTGACATACTGCAGCTGCGAATTATTTTAACTCTTTCTGTGGTAATTTGGTCAGCATGAAAACGAAGAAACAAAGACTAATTTTTTGTGATTCCAGTCTAGTTATAGCATACAGTAGCTGCGTTTATTTACTTTCTTTGATGTTTTGTGGCGTTCTTGTCAACTAAAAAAAGAGGAAGTAAAGGCTAATTTCTTGTGATTCAAATTTTGCTAACTACTTTTTATGCTTCAGTCTTGGTATAAAACATGATATAAAGCAACTTAGTTTTGATAACGTCAATATTACGTAATTAATTATCTATTTTGATGCTCACCGTGCAGCTTAAATAACTGGTTTTGATAAATCATCAAAGCATGCTAAGTAATGCTAAAAAATCGACAAATTAAGTTTGCTTGATGGCTGCTGCAGCGAAAGACCCCTGTTTTGGAAAATCATACGTATATCTCTATTGGTTGTCACTATCTCAAAAATCATAATTTGAATTGCTAAATGCAAAATGTCATAAATTTAAGTGCTTAGACATAGCTTTCATTCACAAAACTTCTGTTGTATTTTGTCCTAGTTACTGCGTGGAAACGCATGTATTTGTCGCTTATGCTAATTAAATGGTAAATATTTTTGAAAATATGCGATGTTTTGAGAGCTTTGATGGTGCTGAAAACCTTGTTCAACCGCTTTTAAACTTTTGTTAAAGTTTTTTCAACTCAATTTCAGCATTTTTACATCTACCTGTTTCAAAAAAATTAATTTTGAAATCTTGTTGAAGATTTTCAAAAAATAGCACTTTTTGGCCCATTTTTCATTTTTAAGGTCACTTGATGGGGCTAAAGATGACCGAGTTGAGGCCTCAAATTTTTTGTGGGTAAGTTTCTCATAGGATAGACTATTTTTAAGTCCAAAAACGCTCCACCGTAATGCAGAGGTACTTGGTAGCGAAGTGGCAAATTATGTAGCCAAATCAGGATCTAAATCAAAAATAGATGGTCCTGAGAACCTTTTATTACAGTCCCGTATGCCAGTTTTGTTAGAACGGTTAATGACTGGTCCACAGATAAATCGAAATCTATGTAGAATAAATGGAAGAACTGCTTGTGGATGAAGGAGTCTGTAGGCTGGACGTCTTCTCGACCAACAATACGTCTCCTTAACCTTAAAAGACCTCAATTAAATAGAGAAGTGCAAGTTTTAACTGGGCACTGCAATTTACAGCGTCACGAGAAAACTACAGGTCATGCTGAGTCTTCTTTGTGTCCAAAATGTAGCCTATAGAAGATGAAACACAAAATCCTCATGCAGGCAATTTCAAGCTTTACCAAGATATTCGTGTTAAATATTTTGTCATTAACTAAACCTCTGTTTACAATGTGGTGACGAAATGTAACATTAACAAACTGGCCACGTACTTAAAGGAAGCTGGAAGGCTTTCTAAGTTCGACCAGTAACAAAACACAACAACAATAACATAGCAGCTACTATTGCAATAGGCCCAAATGAGGCCTACGCAAGATGCAAGTGGACTTTACCTAACGGTAGCAGATTCGCTTGCACAGCTGCCTATTAATAATAATAATAATAATCTATTTAAAAAAAAACTTAAAAACTGAAATAATCGATTACGCTTAGCAAAAATACTATGCAGTTTTGAAATTTTATCTAGCATTCTACTCTTCTTTAGACCACCTGACGAATGCATAAGTATGAGTGGTCAGTATTTTTCGCAATTTTCTAAGTAGACTTTTTTGTAGCAAAACGTTATTTTTTAGAAACAATATATTTTCTTGCACAAGATGGTTCAAGAAATTATAAACCACAATTATGACGTAAAAGATGACGATGGTGAAATCTTGTACCAAAATGTCGCGATAAGTCAAGAACCTCAATCTGCTGAGGGGCACATGTATGAAAATGCTGCTGTTATTCAGCAAATTTGCGGTGAGTTCTTAACACCGAAATTTCATTTGCTACTGCATAGCCAAAATTTTGATGTTTATCTGATTTGATGGAACTCTCTATGCCAATAGCTTGAGCCCCAACTGTTATTGTAGTTGCTTTTTTACCTCTTGTTAACGGAAATAACAGTACGTACCGCATTGAAAATACGCGGGTCATCCAATAGTCAACTAGACAATAAACTAGTCCATGATCTAAACACTTGTCATTGCAAAAACTAATTTGAGTTTGGAGGAATGCATACTGCTCACCTGCTAAGTAGTTTTTGTTGATTCTATGTTACCATGGATTTTTTCGAATGTTTTTCTGCAGAGTTTGCTGCTTGCTCAAAGCCACCGAGCAGGGATGATCATTGTAAAGTGTTTTATCTCTCTAAGCAGCAACATGATCAGGGTTCGGGCTGAATCAAAATTATGCAATTAGGTTCGTCGTAAAATCGACGCTTTTACCATTTTGGCCCCGTATTTAATTTTTTTATAGTTTCAAGTTATTGAAAAAACCCCTTACATCTCCGCACATCATCTCTACTTTTACTTTTTTGTCAAGTTTTACACAAAAATTGTATTGCATTTTTTTCCTATTTATCATTTGACGAAGTACAAGCACAGTTAGAAAGGCATTCAAGTCAAGTTTTTCATTGTTGATCAAAATGTTTAAAAAAATCTAAAATGTATTCTCGCCAGATTTGACCTTTCTATGTCTTTTTGCTTCTATGATATTACAGTATAGCTTAAAAATAACAATTTTTCTCTTTCTTTAGTGTTGCCTTTTTTTCAATATTGTATCAGAAGACAAAGTTTTGAAACGCTGACTTACATTTACATAAGAAACTAATTTACAATTTTGACCTTTTGCTTTGTCTTGACAGCAAGTTATGCAAGGCACTGATTAAGAATCAGGAACTTGCAGTAACTTTTTAAAACTTTGCTTTGTAATTGGCAAACCTGGCAAAATTTTAAGGGGAAAAATCTTTTAAAGGAGAAATTTAAATTTTATATCTCGGAAATGGAAGGGGATAAAAAGCTCGAACTAGAATAAGTTAGTTTTCAAATCGGTCAAAATTTTTAGAGAGAAAACCGAACAATTTTTTTATCGACCTGAATCCTCATTTAAGTATGCAATACAGCTAAATTGTTTGACTAATTAACTTAAAATGTAATTGCTTTAGGCTTCTTAAGCAGTGCACGTTTAAGGCTGCTTTTGAAACGCTTATCCCTTGTTTCATTGTTTCTGATAATTCAACACCAAAACAATGATAATGCGTTTTTGTTTAAAACTTAGATACTTTTTGTTTGCAGATAGATCATTATAGTTTTTGTTTGTTAATTTTGGCATTGGGTTTTTGCTATTGCAGCAATCAGAGTAAACATTATTTGTTCCTGAACAGAAACTTAATCAGCTTTAATTCAACTCAACAGTAAAAAATTTGATAGTTTTTTAGTCGTTTTTGACATTTTATTACGGCCAATGCTTAAATTAAAACTAACTAAGTGAAAGTAATAAATATTTATTGATTCTATTTCGCTTGATATTGTTGGTTTTGTGTCAACATTTGGGTTATGAGAGGGCTTTTTTAAACATCTTACTTGAACTAAGTAAAGCTATGCTGGGACACAACACTTACTGTGGTTATAACTGCATTTTGTTATTCATATGTAAACCCATAAAAAACTTTAAAGAGAAATCAATCTATGGTATCGATGGATATTTTGTACAAAACTAAATTCTATTTTTTTATCAAAACTTAAATAAAATCTTATATAAATTGATATGTGACCGTTCGTTTTTTTTTTTTAATTTTTAATGCCGCACGAATACTCAAAAAAATTGGTATTACGTGAAGCACCCGAGTAAATGCGTCATTGAATAGGAAAAAAAAATTATTTGGACAAAATCTACGTTAATAACCTCTCAAAACCAATTAATAAATATCTGAAAAATTTACTATGTTTACAGTCGAAATAAAGCTTTTAGTTTCTCAGTCAAAATGAAAGTTTTTATTTTAGTGCTTTTTAAAATGAACGTTTGGCTTTTAACTGAAAAAATTAAAACAAAATTTTTATCCACAAAAATAGCAATTCTGGTTGCGTTTCTACTTACAGTGTTGGTTACTCCATAGTACACTGTAGTTAGATGAATTAAACAAAATGATACGTATGGTACTGTGATTTGCAACATGTTTGTAATGAACACAATGTTATGTTGCAGTTGCTTTGTCTTCTTCCTAAAGCGCTGAAGGATAATATCGCTGAATAAATTCAAAAAGCATCAAGACACTTGTATATATATATATTTTTTTTATACATAGCGTAACTTTCTATTTCATGTACTGCTGTATACTGTTTGCAGTATTACTGAGTTTATTGTTATTGTAAAAATGAAGAAAGGCGAAAATATTATTAATCATACCGTGCAAAACTGAAAAAAATTTGGGCGTAGTAAATTTTAGGCTTATTCCATTCACTTTTGATTAACCCTATTTTAAACGCCCTATTATTTTGACCATTAAATTTTACACGGGGAGGAGTACAAACGTGCTCTCCACTCTATTTAACTACTCAACAATAACTCACGGAAACACCAAGTTTCGTATGCGAGTTAGTATTCACCAAACTTTTTTTTTTAAACTGTTTTTTGAATTTTTGATGACGTAAAAGCCATGTTTATGAAAACTGACGTCTTTTTCAATAACATCATAAACGGTTCAAATTTTGTAGATATTTTTTTCACAGAATCGTAAAATATCTAAGTCAAAGTGGTTTCCGAACGTCATAAAAACGTCTTATGACATGATTTAAGTTAAACATGTAAATAATTTCTGAAATTTTGGGAAGTGACTTCGTAAAACCGCAAAATTGGGAAACTTCTACTGATGTACTTTAGCAACTACACATTTTTAGAGGTATTTGTAAATAAATTTGACTTAAATTGAAGTTCATTCGAAATAAAAAAGCTCATTTTTGAAGAGAATTATCACAAATAAAAACACAACAAAAGGAAAATTTTTGACCAGTGTACATTTTTTTAAATGTAGTTTTTCTTCTTTTTTTCAATAAAAAAAATAGTTCCTTTTATTTTGACAAATTGCTGAGCATTATAACCAACATTTAAGCATATTGCATCAAAATTTCAATACAGTAAACTCCGCAAAGTAATGTCGTAGGGCTTTTGAAAATTAGAAATACGATAGGTGCTTTGTCCTAGAAACTAAGATCTTTTGTAATTCCTTATCAAACTTGAATAATGTTTAAAAGTCAACTGATTATGTTCTTTGCACGTACGGATTTTTGTTATGTTTTGCTTTATCCTGACATGAATCTCTACGCTTCATTTGATGATCTTTCATGGCTGTTTTTGTGATGAAATATGCTACCAGTATCTTAATTTAGGTACAAAGTCTTTGTTAAGGTTAAAAAGTATTGTGATTGACATATTGCTTTGATCAATTTGCTTTCTCTTTCGTTTAATTTTGTGTTAAAATGATTAACTGATTATCACGTACCGTACTTACAGTATATCAAAATTGCTGCAAAGTATGATTTTTGCTTGATACTGTAATGTGAAATATGCTTCTAAACGAGCAAAAACACTATCTGAAAATAACAAAATTCGTTAATTTTTCTCTAAAACTGTAGATTTGTTGTGAAGTTATGCGATGTATATCTTGTAATGTTCCTAATAAGATTAATCAAGCATGCTGGATCATGCTTCTAAAATTTTGGTTATTGTAGTAGTGTTGATTTCGATTTTTGTACAAAGGTGATAATGTATAAATCTAACGTAAGTTTAGCCTAAATTGCATTTGATTTTTCGATATTCACCACATGCAATCTGAGTTGCTCTGCAATCTAATAAAGGCTCTGGAAAATGATCGAAGATAACAATCAAAAAATAAAATAAAATAACAAAAAAAACTTGTCTGCTTTGTTTAAAGGTAAAATTTTTAAATCTTACCGTGTTTTGAAATTTGAAATTACTGTAACTCATTCATTGTATGTTTATTTCAACAATTCATACCATGACATTGTTGATATTGTTTCATCCGTAACAACAACTACATCACGTTTCTAGTTGCTCTTTTGTGTTAAAATTATTATTGTAATTTTGTGCAAATGTGTTATTTTCTAATATACATTTATTCCAGATAAGTGTTCGATATTGTTCTTAATTTTGCTTTTCTCAGACATTAATCAGAATAGCTGCAATTTTGACATCATCATCAGCTTTCTAAAATTTTAGATATTGTAGTAATGTTACTGTAGTATCAATATTAATTTTGTGCAAAGCAGGGGGCACATGACAGACATTTCCTCGTTCGCTTTAATAACGAGTTTTTTTTAAGAGGCGCTAACGAACGAAAAACTCGCTAAACGTAAGAGGTCATTTTTGCTCGTGTATGTAAAGCCTTGCAAAATCCGTTACATCATTCTTTCTCGTTAAATTTCTTCGAGCGATTGTGGAAAGCAGTTCGAGTAAAAAAACGTCACATTTTCCTCGCCAACTTAAAGAGGATCTTGAAGCACTCTTTAAGCGTGCGAGAAATCTTTTTGGTTCAGAAATTTAATGGCGAAATGAAAACTTCTAACTCATGCAAATTTTTGCTGAAAATTAATTCAAATCGTCGCCATGTTTGCTAATAGACTGCTAAAAAAATGCGAATTGCATTGAGAACCATTTGCTGTTTCGATTGATAAAGAAATGCTAAGTAGTGCAAGTTGACCAAAATAGTAACACACTCCTTTTATAAGAACGATTTTCTAAAACACGACGCTCATTTTTGTTCAAAATTTAAGAACAAATTAAAAACACTGCCAGCCTCAACAGCAAAACAAACCAAAAAAAAATTCAAACTAATCAAAGAAACTAAAATTCGCGCTGATTTAAAACGATAAAATTTCAGTGATTTTCTTGTGTTTGCAAGCAAAATTGCAACTATTCAAGGTTATAAAGCTCTGCTGCTCTGCGCAAGCAATTGAGAAATTTTTTCGGCAGTTGTTCAACTTGAAAAAAGCTTGCTTTTTTGCTTTTGCAATTTTACTATGCTGCAAAAGCAAGAAAAAAGCCTTTACTTTAGTCTTAAGCAGACAGAGCTATAGGAATTAAACAGTGTTTCAAACATGCCCGCTGAAATTGACATCGATGCTCTCAAAATTTTTACAAAATCAAGCACAAATGAGACTGAATATTGGCAAAAAATTAAAAACGGCCAGTCTAAACTCAAGATTTACCGGTTCTAAAAAGAAAGTGTGCTTCGACTTGGTTACTTTTGAAAAATTTTGAAACCTTAAAGGCGGTGAATCATCCAGCCAATTCCAATGGTTTACAATGGCTAAAATTGCACTATAATTTTTGATATTTTTGTTATAATTTTGGGACTGCGGTTGCAAAGATATTCAACAAATACAAAGAGATGTCCCCCCAAAAAAAGTTTTTGGAAACTCTGAGTTTTGATCTTCCCGCCAAAAACACAGTAGACCTAATAGTTTAGAGATAATTTGTTTCTAAATAATTTAGATCTAACTATCTCTAAAGTATTAGGCCTAATAGTTTAGAGATATTTAGGCCTAATAGTTTAACAAGATTACAGTAGGCCTAATAGTTTAGAGAACTGTGGTTTTGGCGGGAAGATCAAAACTCAGAGTTTCCAAAAACTTTTTTCGGGGGGACATCTTTTTGTATTTGTTGAATATCTTTGCAAACGCAGCCCCAAAATCAAGACAAAAAATATCAAAAATTATAGTTTAATTTTAGCTATTGTAAACCACCGAAACTGGTTGGATGATTCACCGCCTTTCACACCTAAAATTACTGTTAACATATAACGTTCTGTCAAAACATATGAGTTTACCCACCAACAACCTCAAGGGCGCTTTACTTCATATAAAAAAATTATAGTATGAAAAAAGTTGTTCTTATTTTACATTGATCCAAAAATATAATTAAATTCTGTCGTTCATTTACTAATTGTTATTGGTTGAAGAATTTGCTTGCGTAGAATAATCACGCATAGCTTAAAGTATCTTTTTCCATAACAATGCAGTACATACAATACGCTTGAACGCATTATTTTGAAGTAGAAATGCATCTGACGTCATAATGAGATATTTTTTACGTACTAACACAAGTTACAAACATCTCGCAAAGAAATTCGAGCGAGCCGTTTCAACGTGTGTAGGGCAAGACGGCTCAGAAATGGCAGTTAGTCTAGGAAGATTTTTTGCTCATTAGCGCTTTTTAGCGAGCGAGAATGGCCTTTACGAGCTCGCTAGCACGTTCTATCATGTCGCCCCAGATATAGTACAAATCATTTGCAAAGGAGCCTTTATGGAATTAATCTTGGTTTTCTGTTTCTTTTTTTTTTTGTTAATTGCTGCAATAGCTGGATCAGCTTCAAATCAAATCAAACTTTTCATCATACTTGCTTTATTACGCTGAAACGTGTAACGAGTAGGTTGGGCCCATCTCCGCTTCATTCCGCCCAAGCAGCATAACCTCATTTGAAGAAATGTCGCAGGAGTGGCAAGCCGTTGGCAACACTGATTTGACAGGCCAAAGATTTGAGCTTCAGACCTCTCGTTCCAGAAATTTGGATTTTTTTGTTGAAAGGATCAGAATTTTACTATAGGTTAGCTGCTTTTTAACCCTGTCAGGACTGGGGGTGGCTATATGTGCATGCGCTTATTTTAGACGCTTACTGTTTTAAAACTATTTGAAGATGGTCGATCATATTCCTTGACTTTTTTAGTTCATAAATTCTTCTTCCATTGACAAAAATTTTAAGATTTTTTACCAAATATAAAGCGAGTTATTAACTGTTAAAGTCAGTACTTAGGTCAAGTTTTGATTTTTGTAAATAAAAAGAAAAGGCGAGGAAGAACACGCAAGCTTAGCGACGCATATCTTTTGCTTGTTTTGATTCGAGTGACTCATTGACGTTTTTTTGTTTTTATTTTGGGCTGCCAGTTGACTGCGCTGTGATTCAGTCCGTTTTGCCAAGAAAACAGCTTATCTTTTCATTCAAAAAAAATTCTATTGGTCTTAGCCAGGAATCTTTTACAACTAATTAATATCATCAATCAAACTGGCAGAGAATTTGTGATTCTACTCAATCTTATGTAAAGTTTCGTATTTCATTTTTACTATGTTGATTTACGAAACGTTTTTGAACATGGCTGAAAAATAAAACCACACCTTTGACTAAATGGCCTCTATTATTTTACCCAATTGCTGATTTTCCTATCATTACTTTAGTACATTTTCATGCTTGCAATCACCTTAAAAATAAAATCTGTAAACTTTTTTTTTTTTCATGAAGATTTGAAAAGTTTTGCAGGAAAAAAAATTAATACCTTTGAGATATGATTATGCGTTGTTTGTGGTTGTCACGAATTATAATTTTGAATGCCTGAGATATAATTATTTGCTGTGTTTTTACGTGTACATGACTGTTTCTTCGTTTTTCCGCTTTTCTGATTTGGAATTATTCGAGATGATTCTTTTCTAGTATATTCTACTGTCTTCTATTAGTCAACGGAATAATTGGGTTGTTTACTACTTCTTAATTGCTATATTTAGACTTGAAGTTTGTGACATCATAATTATGTTATCGTAAGCTCACACACTTTTTCTATTGTTGAGTATTAAGGATTTTTCTGGGATATTCGATAGCTTTTGCCGTAGTATAAATAGGCAGTTCGTTTTTCATTTATTATTCTAATATTCTAAGAGTGTATGGTTTTAGATATTAGTTTTGTAGGCAATTTTGCCGAGTTTGTGTATCTGTGGTTGGCTTGTGTAGCCATATAGTGGGCGATCTGAACCTGGTTGAGATTGGTTGATAGTAGGGTTTTAGTGGAGCAATTTTGCTCAGTGAAAGTGTTTGTGTTGCATCTTAAATAGAAGTTTTAATTTAAGATTGGTGTGCTGCTTTCTGAGATTCAAGAAGGTAAAGGAACTATCAACTGCCATTTTTGATTCGTCAATCAACATCTTAGTCGTTTTCTAGCTTTAGTCGACTCGGGCAATTCTAGAGATTAAAGGTTGTAGTCTAGCCAAGATTAAAGATTGCGACTACGGTAAAATGCTGCAGCAGCGCTGTTATCATGCATTTTTGCAATTTATTATGTATTTTTGCATTTTTATTAGACCAACAATAAACAAGACAATTCAAAAAAAGTTTTTTCAAACTTTAGTACTGTTATAATTTTTATAAATTTTAAATGAACTTGTAGCAACAGACAAACTCAAATCTGAATTCAAAGACTAATGAGTTTGAATTACAGATTTTATCGTTTTTGCAGCATCAAGTGCAGGTTTAATTTTTGTTTCTATGACATTTCATTTCATTTTTGCACCGGTATAACGATTTTGTGTTTCATCTGTACGAAGAATTCGGTTTGTTCTAAAGCAGTTAAATTAAAGTGATGTAGATTAAAGGTATAACAAAAAAATTTCCTTTTTTGTCAAAAAATGCATTTCTGCATTTTGTTGCCTGTACCTGCTTTTGTCAATTATTACATTTATTAGGCGCGTTCTGCTCAACTTTGATACAAGATTAACATCTACGTTTTGATTTAAACCCTACTTCAGTTTGTCCAAATAGCTTATTAAATTAATTTATTTCTGTTATTTCGGACAAGATTCCATTTTTCCATTAGCAAAGTAGACGATCTTATTATTTTTTGGGTTCTGCTTGCTTAAAGACAAGGCAGGTTGATAATTCTGCTGTGCAAACCCAGTCCCCAGAACTTTTGCTTCAGAAGATCCATTTTAATATATATTGGGTAGATTCACTAGGGTTGAAACTCTCAATCGAAAGCTATAAAGTTGCTGGATATGCATACAGTTTTCTTTACCGCCTATCGTTGTGCTTTCGTAAAAACGTACTGAAAGTGTGTTTTTATTTTTTACGGTATACATGCGACCAAATATAAGCAGTATACATGCAACCAAAAACTTGGTCCAATTGTCGCAATAAACGAAGCAATATTTATTGGTACGTTTTGAGTACGTTGTGGTCTTTCGGTCACACTCTTATCTTTTGCTTAAACTTTGAAGTTCGTACTTTAAGTCTGGAGAGTGAATATATGTAATTATTTGTTTTGTGTAATAATTATTATTTTATATTTTACTCCCGAAAAAATAAAACTAAATTAAACTGATTATTTTTAAAACTAATTTCTGTAAATATGGTTTTTGAGTTTTCTTTTTTTTTGTGAGTATTCTGCTTTTGGCTGTTTTTATGTCATTCTTTTCAAGCCGGCCGCCAGAGTAGTGCGCTTCAGGTAAGGGGGGATTTGGGGTGGGGGACGGGCACGGAAATGTCTGTGGCGGGGGTCACGTTTGTGAACTAAATGGACGTTTTATCTAGAATAATACCTACGGTACTGTTAGTCCACTAGTAGCACGTTCACTTGATCTGCCTTGCTGTTTTATAAAAGAGCGTTTGTGGTGGCTTGTTTTTTGAGCAAAAGTTTGCTGAGACTCTTGTGCTGATACAAAACTTTATTCTTGCTTAGGGGGGCGGGCCACAAGCAGTGATTTGGGGAGCACGGCCCCGAAACGCCCCAGTGGTGCAGGGCTTAATTCTTTTATTTTTCATTCAAGTGGCTAAAGGAGTTGCTCTTCTGATGTTGAGTGTCGATACAATTGCTTTATTGCTTGAGTTTTTTTATTTGAAATTGGTGCGAGTAAAATAATTATATATTTGAATTATTTTTTTTCAAAACAGTTTATTATGTGTTACAGCGGTAAAATTTTTCAATGTGCTATTTGAACATCGACTGCATTAACCCGTTTCTTACCAATGCTCCCATTTCGGAGCATAGTTTTAATTTTCATTTTTTGTATCTCCTGAGTTATATAAGGGTTTAAAAATAGGTGGGATAGTTTTTTGGATTTAAGAAATTACTTTTATAGTTTTGCTTGGTAATTCTGGCCAAATTTTCAAAAATATTGGACTTTGAAACGTGATGAAAACAAGAGCTTTAGGGTTGCATGATTTGTTGAGGTATAGAACTAAGGGCGAGAAATGTTTTAAATGCTAAGACTATGTTTTGAACACTTTGATAAAGACATGACTTCATTAAACCCTTTTCTTTGTACTTATTTTCAAGTTACTTTTAGAAATTTAGCTTCAAACGTAATTGTTCCCATTTGGGAACATTGGCGGTTTTACAGCACGCAGGTTATACAGCATATAATTTTACGAGAAGAGGAAGTAGCAATCCAGAATAGAGTGCTTTTTATAGATTTTCAGATTTATGATTTGGTGTAGTTTGGTCACACTACTGTATTTATTGTTTAGATCAGAATAATTATTTTACTGTACTAGAAACCCGATTATTCATTATAAATTCGTAAAATAACACGGCTAAACCTAGCTCACGTTTCGCAACAGAACTTTAGCTTTGTATTATAAGTAGAATATAATTTGACAGCAGGCGAATGCCACTGCGGGTTAAACTGCATTGTAAAATACCTGCTGCATATAGTTTGCAGTATTTTGTGAAATAACATACTGCTGTTGAGCAAACAAAAGTCTAATTACATTTATCTCACTTTTTATTCACAAAGTGCAATGCAGCATTGTATGTAGCTAATGAAAAAAGGCAAATTTTTTTAGAATTGGCCCAACCTACTGTGGTAAATAGCATTGGTATTTTCTCCTGAATAACCCGCAATTGATAAATTGAATATCAATACAACAACAGTTGATTCATCAGCTCGACGTGTAACTAGAATGCAACATTGGCAAAAGCAACTGAATTGCTTATGAGAATGGAAAATTCTAGAAACATTACTCTCCTTCCATCAGAAGCTGGGATCAAAGTGATCGAGTTAGTGACAATAAAAAACTTGCATAAGCTATGGACTCTGCATTTGAACCAGCTGGAACACTTGAGATGGAGAAAGATGAACTAGTGGATGACATTTCGGATGCATCTGCTTTTACTTCTGATGCAGCTGTTGACAACATTTCCAGAATTAATGATGATTTCTCCAACACCAAACCAGCTCGTAAAAGAAGATAAACAACATCAAAGAAACAACAGAAAAGGACGGATAAACCTAAATGGACTAAAAGAAAAAACATAGTTACTTACTTATTATTTTTTGGTTTTAGAAATGGGTAGAGTAGATGTCTTTGACAGTCTTCTTTCAACTTACCGGCCGAGAATCAGGATAAAAAGTGATATTTTCCCCTAATCCGTTTATGTGTTGAACACGAGTATGATCGCAGGCTGGAGGATACATTGCTAACTTTATCAATCCCCAATGTCTCATTTGAACTTCATTTGAACATTTGGGCTACAGCCCCCTCCCCTAAATGGCTACCGACTAAATGCATAAAAAGAAAAATGCCACGTTTTTAGCGCTTTTAAGACTGTCTTTTGCACTGGAATAGACTCAAAAAATGATTTTAAGCATATTTGAAACGTTTATTTAGGGGGAGGGCTAATTTGTCAAAAATAAAACTCATTGAAGTTATAACTTACTAGCTCAGAAATAAGGGGAGAGGGGCTATTCAGTATTAGTTAATTACCAATCACTTTTCTCAAACTTCCTTCCGATAGCCTGCCTAATTATATCTTTCTCTTTAAAATACAGACAAACTAGATTACTTTTTGAGAGTTTTATTGAACTACAGGTATAAGATTTTATGATTTACCAGCTTGTAAATAAGAGAACTGAAATTCTGGCAATAGCCACCCCTCACATAGTCCATTTATGCAAGTAGTATAATGATGTTTTTGCCCTGCTAAATTCTCTGCCACGTGTTTACGGCAATAAATTTTATCAAAATAGGTCTAAAATTAATTTAATTTAGCCAAAAACTATAAAATTTTCGAACGCTGGGGGCTCCGCCGCCAGACACCGTGCTTCCGGAGGCCTGGGGCTCTGCCTGCAGAACGCTTAAACTAAACAGGCCTCTCCATTGCAGATTTCTGTCTAGGCGGCTGGCTTGATGGAGTCAGCCAGAGCAGATCGACCTCAAATTAGAGAACCTCAAGCACCAGCAGATTTAAGACATGGTGGGGTGGGACATTTTTTCGAATGTACCTCCCTAGGAAGATGCCAGGTGTGCCAGAAAAACACTCGTATCATGTGAATAAACTGCAACTTGCGTTTGCACAGATCGAACGCAGCCGTGTGCTGAGAATTGTACCATAAACCTGCGTAAGTTGGTTGCTCTAATTGTTTTGTGTGGATATAAACAACTTTGAATTGGTTTCAACAGTTTTTGCTGAAAATCGCCAATGTTTCCATTTGGGAACATAGTCGTATTTCGTAAACTATAATTATTTTTACCATAGTTTTTTTTTTTTTTGGTCTCTTATCTGTCTGAATTCACGCATTTTCGTGAAGTTTTGTCGCAATTTGACTATCATAACATAAAGCGGTAAGATACGGGTTAAGCTGCTATGGATAATACGTTATATAGAACAGCCAACTGTGGAAAATAACCTATACTTTTGCCATCAATAAAATGTTCGAAAACATATTACAATATTTAGGCCGCATTTTCACCACACAATTAAGTAACTGGCAAGAAAGTATCTTCGACAAATTAGCATATGATACAAATTTTTGCGCCAAAAGTCCTACATGTTTTTTATCAAGATATTGCCATTGCCGAAATTGCGTTTATCAAAAGCACGCAAGCAAAGTGGCAAACAGTGTTTCAAATAAGTGGTTTCAAATTCTACATTTTTGACAAATTTTGAAGGCAAACGGGCTTCAAAACCATTGTGGAAAATCTGAGTGATTTTTTTTCAAAAATACGGAGGTAAATTTGGAACCGAAGTTAAAATAATTTGCACTAACTTTAAAATAGGTTGAGCATTTAATCATAGCTTCACGATGTTCTCGCGCCTGGGAGCGAAATTTTACAAATTCTAAATTAAATAATAATGAACACAATTTATTTATTCGCAGGCACAATATTGAAAAACTACAACAGCTAATGTTGTTAAATACCCCTGCAGCAAACATTTGCTGTACATTACTTAATAGTGACAATTAAGAACCGCTTAGTATAAGATACTTCATTACGGAGTAAAATTATTTGCATTTCTTAACTTACTGTAAACTGCAGAGTGGCGCTGAGGCCTGAATTGCAAAGAAAAATATGTATAAAGAAGTACTAACAGTATCAATTACCATAATTACTGCAGATTGTAAGTTTTGGTTTTTTGCTGTATCAGTGGCGTAACAAGGTAGAGGAGCAAACGCGTTCGGAAAATTTTGTCTTAGAGGGCAACAGTAGCTTAGTAAGTTGAAAATCTTTTTGATCGTTACCTTCATTTCTAGACTAAAGAAGTAATTTAGAAAGCGAAGCAGTATATTTTTGGTCTTCACGTATATTTTGCTTCCGGCCGCAAACGCTGAAAATTAGGCCACCGATAACCTACTGCGTTCGCGTTTTTTTAGCTTTTGCCAGATTTTATGTCAAATACCATGTATTTAGGTAAAATACTTAATTGCTTAATGTTACAAGCAACTTGCAGGCCAGATAAAATAAAAGATAAATACAGTACCGCCTTCAAAGTAGAGTAAACAAAGTTGTGGAACGCAAACCACAAACTAGGTCTATAGAAGCTAAAATTCGCATATCAAAGCTGATTTTGCTGCTGCAAATGTTAATTATGTAACTGTAATGCATGGTCCTCTATCAGTGCCGCAAATGGAGCATTTTTTTAAGGGGGACAAATTTCTTTCAGGGTAGAGCCAAAAAATTGTTTAAAAAAATACGCACCGATGAAAAGTATATTTGACCGAGATTTGAGGCGTTTTCCTAAAAAAAGTCATCGCACCAATGAAATTTTACTTTCTGTAATCGGCTGAAAAAAAAACTCCTCAGCTTAATAAATTTCGCATTTTGCGCTAACAAAGAACATTAAATATGAGCATGCTGGGCATTTTTGGGAGAGACAAAAATTTTGTTTAGGGGTTGCCGCCCCTGGCCCCCCCGTGGTTGCGGCCCCGTCCACTTTACTACAGTACGTTTCTGTAGTGCTTCGTTTTTGACAACTTCTAAAACTGTTTTGCATGGTTTTATTGTTTTATAAAATCCTAATGGAGAGTAAAATGAAAATATCCAGTCTACGCGTACCATCAAAAATACCTATACCGGTGCTACTACTATATGTGCAAATAGAAATAATTGTCAACACCAATATTAGCAAAAAGGTAAAAGATTTACTGTAGTCTTGGTATTTTCTATCTTTTGCTGCATTAGAAAAAATAGCAAAAGAGCTTTTTTCCGTAATATTTTTTTAATCACTGCGATAAAATTCGGAATATTACGCAATTGGTTAAAAATGTCATAGCATTGTCGCAGTTCCACTGGAGCGTATCAATAGGGATGTTTTCAAATCTTCCATTATTTACATTTCAGAAATAAGCCAGAAAAATTATTTTACGTTTTTGAAGCAAACTGATAATTTTGTAAACTAATCGTACAAACAAGTTTTGATTTTCCACATTTATGATACAAAAAAGAGTGCATTTTATACTTCTCTTTTTCATGTGGTACGTGGCCTTAATTAACTGTAAAGAGTTGGTAAATATTTTTTAGAAAATAAAAATGTTCACTAATATAATTGATAAAAATCTCGTAATGGATGGCAGTGAAGAACCTACAAAAAACAAAATGATAACAGCTAACTTGCAAATGAGTCAAACCCCTAAACAACAGAGGTGGAGTCCTTAAGGACGTCTTTGGCCTCGAAGACACATTTTGAAGTCCTTGGCCTTCGCCTCGAAGCCTCAAGTCCTCGAAAATTGCCCTGTCCTCGGCTCGAGAATAGCACTATTTTTTGAACCGTTGAAATTTTGTTGGAAAGCTCCAGAAACCTCGCAGAAAATTTGCGAAGTCCTTTCTTTGTTTTGCTCAAGTGGAAATCGCCTGAAAAAAAATTGTTGAAGACTTTTTTGCATGAAAAAAAAATTTGAAGACCTTTTCTTCGAGATCGCTTGAAAAAAATTTTTGAAGACCTTTTTGTTTTTGGAGAACACTTGTGCCTGTGTCCTTGGTCCTTGGCCTTGGCCTCAAAAGAGTCTGTCTTTGGCCTTGGCCTCGAAATTTTTTTGTGTCCTTGGCCTCGAGCCTTATGTCCTCGACTGCACCTCTGCTAAACAAACAAATCACAATTATGCATGAGGTGGGTGGCTTGGCGATGAAGCAGTGAGTCATTTACTGGCAGCTTGGTGACGCATAACCGCTCTTGACTATTTCTTCTTTCTTTTTTTCTCTCGCATATAAAAATAACATGATTTTGAGTAAGTTCACAAAAATTAATAGTATCATAATAACCATAAATTTTTTTGAAATCATCAAAGTTTTGCTAAAAAGTTTATAAAATTCTTGGCTTATATTTTGTTAAATCTCAATTGCGGCAAGCTCAGTCTTCGAGACTAACATAAGAAACTCGGCACTCTTTAAATGTACTCATATAAATTTTTCAAATGTATTAAGCAGTCTGAACCAAACAAACAGTTTTGACCGGTTTCGAAAAATCGTTTTCCTTTGAATGAGTTTTTAGTCGCGCCTTTCACAGCTGTAATCACTAGACTGAGAAAAGGTTTGTGAATAAACTGAAGAAGCTGCGCGCTGATTTAAACGCAAATTAAATCACAAAATCACAATGACGCAAACTAAACCATTTTTGACAACGTAACACACCCCCACGCAAAATGTGCCTCTCGGACACATTTTCAAACATCAAAAGGTGAAGGTGTCAAACCAAAAAACAAAAAGTCTGAAGTTAGTCAAAAGATTGTGAGTTCGTATCTTTGTTCAGAATGATGCAAAGTTTTGTAATGGGTCTCACGACTGTGCCATTTTTGGTGTGGACTGCAACTGTCCTCACCTTGCCCTTCTTATCAGGAAAAACAGCAGTGACTCTTCCCATGAGCCACTTTGACCGATGCTGCATGCTTTCAACCAATAAGACAACATCGTCAACCTGTAAATTGTTAATAGTCTTAAACCATTTCTGTCTTAACGTTAAATTAGGCAAAAATTCACCTATCCAACGAGACCAAAACTGCTCGGCTAAATACTGAACCTGAGCCCATCGCCGCTTTCCATAGCAATCACCTTTCTCAAACAATCCAGGCGGGAGATTAGGATTGCCGTGGAGAAGCAACAAATGGTTCGGTGTCAATGGCTTATCATTTTTCGAATCCATGGTAACAGGGACTAAAGGCCTTGAATTAATAATGCCTTCAACCTCATCTGTCAGAGTCTGAGTGGTCATGAGAGCAGTCAGAATTCGTCGTATGGAGCGAATCATTCGCTCCCACGCTCCACCCATGTGACTAGCAGCAGGGGGATTAAAAGACCATTCAATTTCCCTTTCACTCAAAAAATTTTGCACTCTTTCTTGATCGAAGTGTTTTGAGTAGTCTTGTAGCACCTTTGCAGCCCCAACAAAGTTGGTTCCGCAATCGCTATAGATTTTGATCGGTTTTCCTCGCCTGGAAATGAATCTCCGCAGAGCACATAAGAATGAGTCAGTTGTCAGTGAGTGACTAACTTCAATATGAATTGCTCTCACTGTCATACACGTAAAAACGCAGCCATACCGTTTAACCAAAGCCCGGCCTTGTTTGACTTGGAAAGGACCGAAATAATCAACCCCAACGTGGCTAAACGGCGGTTGATCAATTTGAAGGCGAGCGGAAGGCAAATCAGCCATAAATTGCTTACCGACGGGCGCATTGCGTTTTTTGCAATGTGTGCATTGTCCGATTGTGCGGCGAACAGCAGCACCTCCCTTCAAGATCCAGTACCGTTGGCGTATTGCTGACCAAGTATGGTTAATGCCAGAGTGGCCGACTTCACAATGATATTGCCTTATTACAAGTTCAGTAAAATGGCAATCTGACGGTAGGATTGCAGGGTGCTTTAAGTCATGATCAAGATTTGCTCTTTCGAGTCTCCCTCCCACTCGAACTACTCCGTTCCTGATGATAGGACAAAGTCCGTTCGCGTAGCGAAATCCGCCGGATTCAACTTCGAAGGCACGTACTTCCACGATTTAATTTCAGTGTGTTCATTGATGACAGCCACACGATTCGCAACAAAAATAGGGAACCGTTTCTTTTCATTGTGTATTATCAGCAATACGGCGGTAGAATCTGTCCAATACACAGATCTGCAGTTAGGTAAATTTAGCTCTTTCTGTACTATTTGGCAGAGTCGAACTGACAATACCGCAGCAGTCAACTCGAGTCTAGGTATCGACACTGCCTTAATTGGAGCCACTCGAGCCTTACCAATGACGAAGGAGCAATGGATGTTATCCTTGCAGTTGATTAGCCTCAGATAACAACAACTGCCGTAGCAGTGGAGTGAAGCGTCCGAAAAAACATGAATTTCACAATTCTTAACTTCTCCAAATTCAGGCGGTTTAAAACACCGCTGAATCCGCAAGTGATTCAATGTCGGTAACGTCAATAGCCATTTTTTCCAGCACTTCGCTTCTTCGTCCTCCAAATCTTGATCCCATCCTCGTCCCTTTTTGCATAACTCTTGCAAGAGGAGTTTTGGTATCAAGGTAACAGGAGATACAAACCCAAGAGGATCAAAGAGACTAGAAACAGCCAAAAGCAATCCACGTCGAGTCAACGGTTTATCAGGCAAGGAAACAGAGAAGAGAAAGGAATCTTCTTCAAAATTCCATTGCACACCTAAAACTCTGTGAGATTGCGTGCTGGGAATATCATGAGTTTGCATTTCTTTGGCTCTTTCCGACTCGGAAATCATGTGGAAAACCTCAGAACTGTTGGTTAACCATTTCGTGAGATGAAATCCACCTTTTTGAAGTAGCTGGGCTAGGTCACGCATTACTTCAATCGCTCTTTCAGCCGATTGGAATGACATTAAACAATCGTCCACATAGAAGTTATGAGTGACGATTTCTGAAGTAATGGAAAGATGCTCGTTGCCAAAATCAACAACAACACGGCGCAAACAATAAGATGCGCAGCTGGGCGATGATGTGGCTCCAAACAGATGCACCTGCATTCGATGCACAACTGGTTCTTTCTCCAGGTTGCCGTTAGGCCACCATAAGAAGCTTAGAGCGTTGCAATCTAGTCCTTGTGGTGCCATGACGATCGGAAATTAAACAAATTGGATTATATTACGTCATGCAAACAAAACAGCGTCTGCAAATTTTAATCTGGCGAGTGAAAACGGTTGAAAAGATTTTCTAAAGGCAATTTGCGACAGGCCATCTGAGGTTTACAGATGTGGCTGCAACAGCTTTTTTGTTATTTTAATGCAAAAGTCGAAGGATAATACCACCGTTACATATCGACTCACATATATTCTAGCAGTTGCTGTTGCAATATTTTAATGCAAAAGTCAAACAATAATATTGACCAACTAGTATTCAAGTTTGCCATCATCTTGCTGAAACATAATACCGCAGTTATTCGAACTCCAGAATTAATATGCAACCATATTTCAAACATATTTTTGCATTATCAACTACAAAATTTAAAATTTTATTTTGTTTTTATAATTTTTATTTTTTTAGAATGAAAGTAACGAACTGTTGAAACCTGCAAACTTCAAAGCGATTTTGCGACAGCTAGCCGCCAGTCCAAAGAACGGTCCATGACATTTAAAGTTTAGTCCAAAGTTTAAACTTTAGACTTTGACTAAATGCCTGCGGTAGTTTGATTTCCAGGCAAGCCTTACAAATTTTAAACTTTGGACACACTACCTTCGGTGGTTCGGTTCCCAGGAAGTGTTACAAATTGTAAACTTTAGACTCACCACTTGCAGTGGTTCGGTTTCCAAAAAGTCTTATCAATTTTGCACTTTAGACTCACCACCTTCGGTGGTTTGGTTCCCAGATAAGTATTTTAAGCTTAAGACTCACCACCTTTGGTGGTTTGGTTCCCAATGGTTCTCAGGCAAGTGTTTTAAAGTTTAGGTTTTTTGCCGCATTCTTCCACTAGAGATTCAGTCCATAACCTGAGGTTGACAGACCTATTCTAGAGCACTCTTTGAAAAGCTTTTGAAAAAATTCGCTTTCAAATTAACAGGAGTTTCCCCAAAGAGGGGATTTCCCAAAGTTCGCTTACGATCAGACGCAGTTAGCGATTGCAATTAAAGTCTTAATTTTAATCTCATTCAATGAAAAACAGCGTTCAATAACCACGTTTTATAGGCGATGTTATTGCACCAGCAAACCGTGTTGCTCTGTCGACTACCAGGACTGACCTTTGCACCGTTGGGATAAAACAGGTACGAGCTCTGTTGCGCCATGCTTGTCCCATATTCGAAGAGTTAAAAAGGTAGCGCAAGTAACCTTTGGACAGGTCACTGGCTGTTTTTTACTGCACGATTACGCCACAGTGCCAAAAATTCTGCTACAGCTAGGTCATGACAGTTTCAAGAAACACGAAACTTCACTAAGTTCAAACCAAAACTTTTAAAACATTCCATAGCATAAGCTAGATAATTTTTTTTAGATTCAGAAACAACCGGGTTCGATTCTCAAGTTAGTTATTCACTTCTTTTACCAGTTACTAAACAATACTTTGGACTTGAACAGTAGCGAGGCAAACCACCTGCGGTGGTTTGATTCTCAGGCAAGACACTCAGGTCGAACTTAACACTTGAACCATAGCCAGGCAAACACCTGCGGTGGTTCGGTACTCACGTAAGATACTCAGGTCAAAGTTCCGGCTTCGATTTTCAGGTTAGTTATTCACTTATACTTTAACCAGTTAAATAATACTTTAGACTTGAACCAGAGCCAGGCAAACCACCTGCGGTGGTTTGATTCTCAGGCAAGACACTCTTCAGGTTTTACACTTGAACCCTAGCCAGGCAAACCACCTGCGGTGGTTCGGTACTCGCGTAAGACACTCAGATCATGACTAAGTTTCGATTCTTACAACTAGCTACGGTTAGGACTAGACTAAACTTAGAGCTAGAGCTAGGGTTAAGACTACTACAACGCCGCATTTAGACAAAGTTACGTTTAGATAATCCCTTAATTGAACAACATCGCGTTTGGGGGATGCAATCCGCCAAATTTCCAATCCCCCAAACCCCCCAATTTCCCGTCCCCCAAACCATATCCTTTTCGTTCAGCATATACTACTTGCGTAGCCCCCAGCCGCTGGGCAATTTTTGTGATTTTGCAGCAAAATAATAGCGATTTCAACTCCATTCTAATCACATTTTGATCCGTTTAAAGCCCAATGAATAACTACTGTAAATTGCTAAAATTCAGATATCATTTTAAAAATTAAATTGCTTAGTCCCTTCAGTCACCCTCTTACTTCAGGTCAAGTTTAAAACAGGTTTAAACGCTCGTATTTTGAGTTTAAATTTTGTAAGTGACTTGGCTAAAGAGGCTTATGCCCCTTCATCCTAGTTACACCACCAAATGCGACCAAAGAAATTGGAGTGTGCTCTAAAAATCATCAACAACTGGTCTTTGGAACAATGTTTTCACATTTAGTTTTATGTCATAATCACTTACGAATTACCGGTTACGATTCTGCAGGCTTACATCTCTCTTCTGCAACACATCTGTAAAGGCATGTTAATAAGACAGATTATTGCGTCAGATTTATGTACAGCAGTTCATTGCCAGCAATTTTGCAAAGAATTGTGTAAATGTCAAAGCAGGATTATATTTGTACGTATTTTTTTTTCCATCATTGTCTGTTGCCTTGCCGTTACGTGATTTTCTAAAAACAGTTGTTTGAGTAAACCAAAAGGGGGGGCACAAGCAGTCGCTTGGGAGAGCACGGTCCCCCTGGCTACCCCGTAGCGACGCCAATGCTAAAAACTTGAGGTAGAAGCGTTAATTGTAGACCAACTAAGCTGAGCCTACTTGCTGAATAGCAAATACACAGCCTTCTCTGAACATGCTCCTCAATCGGTGTTGAAATGTGTTTACTACAGTCTAGCTTACCCATTCTGTTACTGTGGCGTCACATCTTGGGAAAATAATGCGACCAAATACACAAATAAGATTAAGATTCAACAAAAAGTATATCGTTAACTTAAACTTACGAATAGTTCAAGTTCCTTTCAAACAAAACTGCTGCCTACGTATATACCAGCAACTAAATTTAATGAATCTCCGTCAAATCTATAAATTAGAAATATTAAAATTTGTGCTTAAATAAAACTCTCCCAAACTGTTTCAAAAACTGCTTTATAACTCTATCAGAAAACCATAATTATTTGATCAGGTTTGCTTGTGATGGCGACTGGGCTGCTGCGTTCCAACATAAAGTCCACTACAACTCGTTCAATTCAGTATAATGGCTATAAAATAAGCATTGAGTTGCCATCAGAAATTAAATTTATCTTTTCAAAAAAAGAAAAAATTTTACATTGAAAAAAGAGTCGCAATAGTAGTTTTTTATTTAAGAAAGCATCCTGGCTCACCTTAATTAGATGGTTTTTCTGAAAGAATAATTTGCGAGGTTGGATTTGCACAGACACGTTGTTCTCAGCAATCTCTTTTTTAACTGATCGAACAATCTGCTGTTTGATAGCAGCATTATTCAAGCAGATTATTGTTTTAGCTGTGCAATTGTATTTTTGTCCATGAGTGTGTTGCATGGCGTGTATTGTTATACTTGTTTATTTATTGGTGTTACTTCTAAATGTGCTGCGCAATTTTTCATTTGTACTAAGTGGATCGGGTTTGTGTGCTATCAAGATTTTATACCGACAATGAGAGGTTGCAAATTCGACAGCCGCGCCTCTCTTGGAAAGGGCTCTGAGCTATTCCCAGGAAATGGCCTATCGTCTTTTTGCAACCACTGATCAGAAATGATCATTCTGTAACTTTTTTTGTTCGATTTTGATGCGTGTTTTGGTATGCTTATTTATTTTGCAGAATATCTTTCTGAACAAAAATAAATGCCAATTGAATTGAA
Source organism: Trididemnum nubilum (assembly GCA_963965965.1). NCBI lineage: Eukaryota > Metazoa > Chordata > Ascidiacea > Aplousobranchia > Didemnidae > Trididemnum > Trididemnum nubilum. The sequence goes on along the minus strand of OZ014470.1, from coordinate 6,464,744 downwards.
AATTGAGTATCCTCGCCTTTTTTCCTGATGCTATTATAACATATCGTAACCTGGCAACTATTAGCGATGCTATACAATATTAAGCAGGCTGGTAAGCTCAAAACTAGTCCAATGCAAGTATGGTTAGGCCTTGCCTTGTTTAGTATATTTAACAACCAGTGAAGCACAAACAAAACAGCAAAACAACCTACCGGCAATTTATTGATCGCCTTAAAAATTTTTTTGCTAACGTAGTGCAAATTCTGCAACTAGCCTAGGCCTACTAATTACAAACTGGACCAACTACCGGTAACTCCCTGTTTAAATAGATTTCACATCTTGCTCTCAATCTTATTGCCCAACATTTAGCCTAAATTGTGCAAATAGTACCAAATCGTCAGCCGGATAAAATAAATGTTCAAGTCACATTTTGGGCAAATTAATTATTAATATCAAAATAATCAGTGTGGAAAGGCGCAACTTGTAAACTTATCAGATTTCAAAAATCGCCACTAGAGGACGCTTTATGCTGCTATAATAAAAATGTCCATTTCCAGAAATGGACTTAAGCAATTTCATGATTAGCCTTTGTCATTTGATATTGACTTAGGCAATTTTGTTTTTGGTGTTTTGTGTGTAAGTAACTGCATGTGCCAACTAATTTGCTGCCTGTGGTAATCACTGCTTAATATTTTGGCGGTTATTGTACTACAAGCCACAACAATTGTTTGAGTTTATTTTAAAGACCTGCGGTTTGTGAAAATAGGCCGGTGCCCAATGCGATACGCTTCAGCCTAGTTTGATGTTACTAGCAATTAACGTACGGCCACCAGTAATTTAAATTCATGCTTCAAAGACTCAACAGCATAAACGTAACCAAAATGGGGCCAGGGGGCCCTGATCTTCGCAATTGAAATGCAACAAATGATAAAAACATGACAAAAAGTTTTATTGTTTCTTCAGTATCTTTTAGCATTTTTCGCGTACAACAGTAATTATCAATAATATTGACGACCAGGGGGCCCGGGACCCTTCAGTTCAATTTTTTCCAACCAATTTAAATGTATAACCCGGTTGAAGTTAAGAGTTTTTGTGCTAAAAGTTGCTACCTCAGGCCCTCATCCAACCTTTTTATGAACGTAATGCAAGTACCAGGGCGGAATTTACCATATGGCAGAGTGCCAGGGCCCCCATGCTCTGATGATGACTTGTTAGGCCTTCATTATATAAGGTAAGAAGATGACGCAAAAATCTCCAAAGTGCCAAGAGCTCGCGCGAGGTATATTCTGCCCAGGCAATAAATAACGTGGTTAGTAAGCGCAACCATCATTCTATTGTACCATTTTTTAGTAACCATTCACCTCCACCTCGCCAGTTTCTACGCGACAAAGTGCTTCTGAAAAAATAAAAGCTAAGGTAAATGCTCATTGAATCATTTATTGAATTTGAATTGAGGGGGCATGGGCTCCCTGGCCACAGGCGTAACCAGTGTGTCTTTGTATCTCACCCCCCTCCCGCTCCAATTGAAATGTTACCAATGACAAAAGTGTAGCAAAAAGCCTATTTTTCTTCAGTTTCAGTTACATTTAGCATTTTTTTTGTACAACACTTTCTTTCAGCATTTTCGAATGATATTGACAACCAGGGGCGCTAAGCCCCCTCAAATTATTTTTTCCAACCAATTTAAATGTATCACCCGGGTGAAATTGGAAGTTTTTGTACGAAAATTTTCTGTCTTAGGCCTTCATCTAACCTTTTCATAGACAAAATGCGATCACGAGGGCCAGATTTATCATAATATGGCACTGTGGCAGGGGAGCCGTGCTCAGATGCTGAGATAGTTTTTGGTCTTCACCTACATTAGACAGAAAAATGCTGTTAAAATCTCCAAAATATCAAGAGCCTTGACAATATGAATCCAGCCCGGGCAATAAGATGGTTAGTAGGCGTGATTATCTATCGTACCTTATTTAAATAAAAATCCTCTTCCACCTTACCGAATTTTATGTGTCAAAATACTTCAAAAAAAAAAAAAATTAGCTAGGGGAAACACTCATTGAACAAATTATTGAGTTTGAATTGAGGGGGCCAGGGCCCCCTGGCTGTACGTGTACTCTTTTACAACTGGTTATTTTTTTGAAAAAAAAATCTTTAAGAAAAATTTTCGAGTGGATTATCGTTTACTGCTAAAATATTGCAGGAGGCTGTGAGCCTTAATTTTTCCTACCTCAGCCAAATCGCTTACAAAATTTAACCCCAAAACGTAAGATTGTAAGAAAAAAAGGGTTGAAAAATTTAATTTTTCAATTGGCTTTCAAATGTTAAAAATCTAGCTTTTTCAAAAGGCTCTGAACACGTTCGAATTGTAATCCAATGTTATTAAAATTGCTAGGTTTTACACAAAAATTACTCAGAATTACACAAAATTACCAAAAATTACACACATACCGACGTCTGTGATGGGTTTGAGTTACACTAGTTTACTCAACACGTCTCCCAATTTACACTTTTTATTTTTAGTGTAAGCCCTCTCCCTATAGCAAAATTCTGGTTACGTACAAACACGCAGATCAAGGCTTCTGATCTTCCTATCTACAGTACAATATGTTAGTCCCACAAAAAGTTCCTCTTTCATAAATTGCTGATGGCCTCATTACATGTGATTTGGTCTCCCCAATCAAAAATCCTGGCTATACCTCTGGCCCTGGTCGTACATGCACTCGTGCATTGGTTATTTGTGTGACAAAACAAAAATCTCTAAGGAATTTCTTCAAGTGGATTACTATTTAATTTTAAATTATAGCAGGAGGCAATGAACCTTACTTCTCTCTGCTTGGGCCGAATCACTTACAAAGATTAATCTCAAAATGCAAAATTTTAGACGTTTTTTCGACTTAAATTGTAAGTAAAAGAAGGATTGAACAATTTAATTTTTTCAACTGGCTTTGAAATGTTAAAAATTTAGTTCATTGAAATGGCTTTGAACACGTGCAAAATGTGATCCAATAGCATTAAAATAACTTTTTTTCCAAAAATTTTCCAGCGGCTGGGGGCTTCGCCTCTGAACCTCCATAGCCTCCGGAAGCTGGGGGCTCCACCCACAGAACCCCGTCTTGGAAACGATTGGGTGATATTAGTTACTCAAGACGTCTCCCAATTTAAACATTTTCACTTTTTAACTTCTTGCAAACCAGGCTACGGCTTCTGGTCTTTGTTGCACAAAATATAAGATCTATGATATCTTTGTTCTACAAAGATATCTTTTGTTCTTTGATATCTTTAGTTATCTTTGCATATCTTTTGTTATCTATGATATCTTTTGTTCTTTGTCGACAAGAATTTGAAGAAATCCACAGGAACATTTGATCATCGGAGACTCCTAAGCAGGTGCGGATTCTTCCAATCGCAAAGTAGCCACTGCAATGAAAAGTGTACGGATCGTCCAATAAATTGGCGTCTGATGCTGTCTGGTGACACGAGGATAAATATGTGCTACAACAGCAACCTAATGCTAATGCCCACCGGTTACCACGGCTTAGTTTGGCCTTACGTTATTCGCGTTTAGCATATCGCTAAATTATATAAAATAAATGTCAGTACGCATGCAATATTTAAAATTGCGAGCTTTGGTGCAAAGTTTGTGGCCTGTTTAAACGTAATTTACTGATACAAATCTAAAATGAAAATAGAGACTACATTTTACGAAAACAAGAAACTAGATGTATGAAAGAACTTCTGCAGCAAACAATGTGCCAATCAAAGTTTTCAAGCCTATTTAATTTTGTTCGTATTCTTATTGAAACATAGCGATCTCTTAAACCGTAGAATGAAATTTAAAAATTGCATGCGTGTTGCCATTATTTTTTGTAATTTGCGATATACTAAAACCAGGATAAAACTGAAATCAATGAATTAAGCGAGACTATTTATTGCTACTTTAACTCGACAGTTAATGCCCGTAACTGTCCAACTTAGTTTGATTTTGTTTTAAATTTTTATATGTACTGATTTAAATTATTATTATCTCTTCTGGCTAAAAGAATAGCCATGCAATGGATGCCTTGCATTCATGGAGATTACGCCCTGAATTCTATCTGGTTTAATGCAAGCATTTTGATGCTTTAGTTCAAGTACAAAAATTTCAAAAAATTGTAAACCTAAAAAAAAATCATTCAATAAAACACAATAAAAAAATCAGAAGCCTATTTTCATTAACTTTATATTTTTGAAATGATTCACTGTAATATACATGGATAAGACAATGTGTTTGGATTGTAGCTCAAAAAAGAGTATCAAGTCAAATCTTTATTATATTTGCTGTATTACGCAGAAGCGTTTAACGAGTTTGCGGGGCTCAATTCAGCATCATGGCGCCTGCGGACAACACAGCTTCTTTTGAAGATATGTTATAACGGAGGCGAGGCGTTTGCACCTCTGTTTCTGATTTGGCCGGCCTGAGATTCGATCTTCAGTCCCAACGCTCCATAGACGAACCCATTACCGCACGACCAACTGGACGACCTAAAAGTATATTCTATACAATGCTAATAATACAAAAGAACAGTATATAAAAATAAAATTAAAGTAATTCACAATATCGCAGAGGAGAAACATTAAAAAAATCATACTATATGCAAACTGTCACTTCAAGAGTATTTGAGTTTTTAAACGCAAAAAACAGCTAACCAGTCGCCGTAGGGCGGTAGTGATCAAGAAAAGAATCTGCTCACTCGATTAATTTTGCTTGTCTAGTACCAGAAAATATTTCATTGAGTTCAATTTTCTCATGGAAATAGATTGCACAGTAGCCAATGCAATGTGGAGTGTTTACTGATTAAAGTACTAAAATATTATTGACAATATACAAAGTCTTAGCTGATAGAATTAAAGCTATAAATTAACAGCCTAAGACATTCTTCTCGAATCAATTTTCGTCTCATGCCCCTTAGCAAGATACAGAGATGTTAGCAATATGCACGTTGAGCATGAGCAAACAAAACTATACAAAGCGATGCAAATCAAACAGACTACAACGAAAAAATTAAAACTTTTAAGTTACAAAAATATTAAGTACCATGAAAAATACTAAAAGGCTATGAACTTATGAATTTGAATTTAATTTCCAATTTTAATTATTCTGTTATGATATGGTTAATTTGCGATTTTTTGCCTTTCTACGGTTATGCTCGTACCTGCAGTCCTAGCTATATACAAAGGAGGAATAAAAGACAAAAGTCGATTTCAAAACAATATGTCTCAGGCTGTAAATCAAAAGTTTGATTGTGCCTTTATAAGATTTTTGATGTTGTATATACTGCAGCTTATCATTAATTTTTCAGTATATTGTTCTTAATATTTTTCATTAGCTTGCCTGACACAACTATTTCATCTATTTTAAAAGCTCATAACAACATTTGATTATTTTTTTCTTAACAAAATGCCATTGCAGTAATTCAGACAGAGGTCTGTTTCCATATTAAAAATACAGTTTGAAAACCTCGTCTAAAAAACGAAATAAAAGCTTTCGATACGGAACATTTTCTTGAGTAAGAAAAACCATTCAAATAACTTAAATATTTTTCCAAAATATACCATAAGAGCAAACAAGAATGTAATAATCAAGCACCTTAATATCACGTTATCTGACCAAGCACATTCTTTTTGACAACATAGAAAACTTTTTTGGAAATTTTAGTAACTGTGTAATTCCAAGAATAAGGTTGCATTAGCTAAGAGACAAGCAAGAATCGCTCGATCTTTAAGCCAAGCAGCCACCTACCCACAAGTCTAACACATACACGGTGGAGAATTCACACTCTCCCTTTTTATTGCTAAGCTTCACGCAGGATAACTGTTAATATCAATTTTTGTACTTCTTGGTTTGATCTGACGAAGAATGGAACCTGATTCTATCGTGTCAGCAGCAAATTGAGACTCTATCTACTAGAATTATTGGCTTTGTGCAAAGCGTTTATTAAACATGCAATGTGCTCCAACGCTACATTATGGGGCACATTAATATGGAAGTCACTTTAATGTTTCAGCATTTTCATAGATAGGATTTTTTGGTTGAACATTTTGGTAGATGGTGCTGGCAACATTCTCGTAAACTGATTCCCCATTGGCATTCTTGATGATATAATTCTGGTTGATAAGTTCTTGAACCATTTTGTGTAAGAAAATATATTGCTTCTGCAAAAACATCGTTTAGATTAATTGTTTTAATGCCCAAGCTAGGTTAATGATGTTTTTTAAGTTAATTTAAATCTAAGGTTAAGTTTAAAATCAAAAATATTAAAGTTTTTGAGATTAAATGCAAGCATCAAAATTATTCAAAAATCATAAAAACTCTATAAATTGTAAAATTTTTAAGTGTAGAAGTTATTTAAGATATAGTGTTTTTGTCTTTTTATTTTAAACAAAAATGCGACAATCGATCACTTAAAACAGTAGTAAAAACATGTTGTTTTTACTTCAGTTTAAACCATAAGATTTCGTTGTAATCTCATTGCATAAACAAGCCCATATATATCAACAAATTGGTGGTCTTTAAGATGTTGCAAAAGGTAGTCCACTGCAAGCAAAGCTCCAGTTCTTCCAACTCCAGCACTGCAATCAAAACATAAAAAACTGAAATTTCTGCTTGAAATGAAGAAAATATTTTGTGGCGTAACTCAAGTCATCCAGAATGATGAAAAAGCTGTACACTAATGTTTCGGAAGAATTAAGAAAAACTTTTTTTCTCACTACTGTGAGGTAGCACTTTCTCACATATCTGCTATCCATTAGGCTAGTGTTTTATCAGCATCTGAATTCACACATAGCCTATCCTGGCAGCCTACCCGAACCTTCAAACCACACATGAGGGCAATTTCTGTACTTGCCATCGTACCCTCTTCTCAGATTACTCTGATCTAAGTCTGACAACAAGGTCAGCAGAAAGAGGATTCTCGACCAGTATCACACTGGCACTTCACTTAGCTCAACCGCATTGCGCTAGCATCACTAAGCATGGACACCATATATGACATCACATTAGCAATTTACCACTGTTACAGCACCGATCTGTTTATTTGCCCCACTAAATTTTCGAACTCGGCTCTTTTATTTGGTTCTTATTTTGATGTGTTAGTCTGCGCGTCATTGTGTTTTTTAATTTTTGCACGTTTTGTTTCAACGCCTAATTTCCGGCACAACGCGCAGCTCTTTTGCTTTTTTGCCGAGTTCTAGCGTTCAGTCACTCATTTTCATTTTGGGATTGGAAGCAAGCGGACGTTTTATATTTTGTAAGTTTAGTCACACGGCATCGTTACTTTTATTTTGTTCCCTGGGTTAATTTTCAAATATTTTAATGCCGTGCCGTGCCGTGTAGATCTTTAATTTATTAGAATTTTTTTCAATAAACCTCTATCTACTGGACTTCAACTGCTATTTGTGGAAACAGCACGGACGGTGACGGCCCCAGTCTCGAATCGCTGGGGCAACCTAGGAAAGACCTATCTCACGCTATAGTTACAGAGGGCGTCTGTAACATAGAAAGATAAAATATTTGTCTCAACCCAGAAGAATTTTGGAAAAGTTGGATATCGTTACGATCTGTTGGAAATTCATCTACTGCTCTCCTTGGTTTTGTATCGCCACGTTTCGCCGGGTTTCAAGTTGGTTCATCATCGGGTTCGATCACTCTTGACTTCTTTCGGGCGACTTTCATTTCTTGAAGAATCCATTCTCAGCGGTGGAACTTCTCCCTTTGGCATCGGCGGAAGCTTCAACTCTTTGGTTTGGTGCCAGTGCACTTTTATTTCTCGAAGCCACATCGTTGCTGCTGCGGAAGACGCTATTCAAGCTCTCCGCCACGTCGAAAGATCGTCTCTACTGCTGTCAATTCGAGCGTCGTTCTCACTGTGGTGAAACAATTTGTTTCATTCAATTTTGGACTGCCTTGTCTGTCGAGAAGGTATTTGTGGTATTTTTTATTTTTGCGGTGTGATTGTGAGTACTGTAGATTATGTCTGATTTACGTAAATTTTCGGGCCGATCATGCTCGAATTCTAGTCAACCTCGACCTGATGAGTGTGAACTTAGTGTCGATCAAATCGATGACCCATCTGTTAGTAATACTCAGTGTCTGACTACTGCTGCTGAACCCAAAAGTTGGAATGATATTTTTTCTAATTTATCAAAGGGTAATGATAATGGTTCTAGCGCCTCTGGGAGGGAATCAAACCCCACGGGCCCCGTTCCTTCGGCTAATATCCGAAGAAAAATTTTGACTATGCGCCGAAAGCTGCTATTAGATTTAAAACGTTTGCATAGTGCACTCACTGACTGTACATCCCCTGATCATTTTTTTGAGCACGAATTACCGTATTTCGGTTTTGTGGAAGAATCCTATGAAAATCTTTTGCGCACGTTAGACAGCTTAAATGACGTTGAATTTAAAAAGGAAATGTTTGAAGGTATCGTTGACTCCTTTGAACAATGTTCAAAATTATTCGAAAACTGTCAAACACGTTTTTTGGAACCCATTAATAAACGAGCAGAAACTAACTTTGATAACGAAGAGGAAGATGAAATTAAAGCTTCTGATAGTGTTTCTCAAATTGGTGTGAGCACATCAATTGTTTCTAAAAAATCTGATCTTGCACAGCAAATAGAATTTGAACGTAAACGTACTGAAATTGAAAGTACAGAGGAAATCACTAAAGCCCGTAAGACTCGTCTGCTTGCTGAGGCTGAAGCTTGTGAGGTTGAGGCTCAAGCCCAGGCTCGTAAAGCTCGTTTGCTAGCTGAGGCCGAAGAAGCAGAATCGTTAGCTAAATTACGTCTTGAAAAAGCTAATCTTGAGGCGGAAGAAAAACTTGCTGCCTTTGAGGGGAGCTCAATACTTTCCACTTCGACTAAAATCAAATCTTTTTCAAGTTCACGTTCTCGTGCGAGACGTAATATTTCTAATCCTCGCGTAAAGAGTGAAAATGCTGCTAAATTGGAACATTGCGCTGAACAAAGAATTGAACCAGAACCTTTGCCTGTAAAACCTAAAGTTCCTATTGTTCGTAAAAGGCTGGTTAAAACCACCGAGTTAAAATCCCATGAGGTAATGAATCGTTTAAATGATCTTTGCTTAAATGATATGGTACCTGAAAATGTACAAATGTTCGGATCTCGCGATTGGCAGACGACTGCCTCTCGACAGGTTTCTGATGTTAATGTTGACACTTTTAATCAGTTAAATGAAAACCGTGAAAACGTAAATCAGAAAACCTCGAACCCTGTAAAAAATTACATGGCAAGTCGCATGAAAGTTAAAAGCGAGTCTGGGTCGCATGAATTGCCCCAACGACCGCAAGTAAACGAAGTTGCTAATAACAATGACTTGATACTACGCACCTACCTCGACAGGCAAGGACGTAATGAATATATTACTTTGGCTTCGCAAATCGGCTATGACGGAAATAATATCGCCTTTGTCTTTTATGAAAATCAGATCCGGCGATTAATGAGCGAGAGCCCCTTCGAGGAGCGGAAACTCGAGGTATTGAGAGCTTCATGTGTGGGCCAGCCGCGTGAGATGGTTAATCTGTTCTGCGTCCCCATGAAAAATATGAGCACGTCTCGACGCATTGAAAAAGCGCTGGATCGCTTGCGTCAGAGATATGGCGTTTCAGGGGGACTCACATCAGAACCTAAAGTTATGGCGGTGCGTAATGGTCCCAAGGTCTCATTTACCTCGACCTCTTTAAAACTATTTAATGAGGATCTAAATACCCTGGAAGTTTTTGCGTATGCTCACGATGAAGTTGAAAGGCTCTCTGGGCAACTTCTGATTGACACTGCTAATCGTTTGCCAAGTTTGCTGAAAAGAAGATACTTAGACTATCTAAATAAACGGAATTTAAACTTGAACTCTCCCGGTTTCGACTCGCTGCGTGATTTTGTCGTTCACGAGCTTAATACTATGACATCGGACTACGCTCAAGCGTTTTTTAAATCGGACGAAAAAGATGGGTCCCGCGAGTCCACGGGTGGGACTAAGAACGTGAGGGTTCGACAGGTTGCTTATGGGAGACAAAATGATCCCCAGGCTGTGACCGGGCCCCGCTCTAGGTTTTTTGACATGGATAAACGCGAGTCAAGTTCTTCCAGTGTACCACCTGGTGAACATGGTCGTTTGAACAAGCCTCCCCCGATTTGTTTCTTTTGTAGTAATGTTGATCAAAGACATTTCTTAGCTGAATGTGAAAAGTTCAAGGCTCTTAATCCCAGAGCTAAAAGGCAAGCAGTTACGGATGCTAAAAGGTGCTTAAATTGTTTGTCACTTGACCATTTTGTGCGTAATTGTGCGTTTCCTTCTAAATGTCGCATCTGTGGGCCGCAATGTCGCAATAAACACGCTAGTGCTCTTCATGAATGTTATGACGGGGTTAATCTTGGGGCCGCTGACAGGGTAGGCCAAGTTTCCCGTCCTATTCCCGCCCCTAGAACTAATTGCCGGGTAAGCCAGGACTATACTTGCCGTAAACTTAATTCTGTTGATAATGGGGTGGTCCTGCTTCGCACGAGTGCAGTCAGAGTCATTAACCCTAACACGGGCAAATCGACTTTGGCCTACGCTCAACACGATACAGCTTCACAGGTGACGCTTATATCTGATGCCTTAAAAACTGAACTGGGGCTAGAGACTAACTCCGACCCGAATGTAAAAATTCGCACTTTATCGGATGAAACTGTGGACTGTAAAGGTCGCACCGCCTTTAAACTCGAATCGCTTCATACCGGTGAAAAATTCGTAATCGAAAATGCGTTGGTTGTGCCACAGTTTTCAGATGACGATAGAACTTTGCCGCACTCCGTGGATGTTACTGAATTAAAACACTTTCAAGGTACGCATGTCCCGGTTGCTCCGGAACGTAACCGCATTGACGTTCTGATTGGACAGTCTGATAAGCTGCTTCTGACTGTCCTTGAGGAACGTGAAGGCGCGAGTCCGGAGGAACCAAACTACGTACTCACTCGTCTAGGACCCATTGCTAGTGGTGGTCGAGTTTCTGCCTCCTCGGGTTCCCTGTCTGCCTTGAGAGTTCAGGTTGAGTCTTATGAAGATGCTGCTTGTGAATGTGTTAAATTGAGACATGAGGTTTCTTCTCTCAGGGAGACTGTGAGGGAATACGAGAGGCAGGACGAGGCTCTGCAGCCATCGCTTAATGACGAACGTGCTAGAAATCTTGTTGAAACACGTATTAAAGTCGCAAATGGGCGTTATGAAATGCCAGTACCCTTTAAATCGGAAGTTCTTGAAGCGCTTCCAAATAATTACGAGAGCGCTCTAAAACGCACCTTGTCTTTGCGCCGTAACGTCGCTAAAAACCCTAAACTTAAACAAATTTTACTGGACACTTTTGCGGAGTTGCTGCGTGAGGAGTGGTTGGTTGCTGTTGAAAGTAATTCGCTTAATGTTCAAGCGTGGTACTTGCCGTTTTTTGTTACTAAATCTGCTAAACCAAGAGTGGTCTACGACGGTGCGGCAGTTGCGGAGGGTATGTCTATTAATCAGGCCGTATTGGCAGGTGAAAATTTACTAAATGGTTTGGTAGAGGTTTTAATTCGTTTTCGCTTGGGTAGATATGCTTGTGTCGCTGACATCAGCAAGTGTTTTTTCCAGGTAGGGATTCCTTGTGACCAGCAGGATTGGTTTAGAATTGTTTGGTATGAAAATAATGATTTGGATCACGGGAAGCCACAGGTGTTTCGTTTTACCAGGCATGTCTGGGGGATCAATTCAAGCCCCTATGTGGCATTGCTTGCTCTTAATCGTTTAATTGAGGAGAACCCGAGTAATGCTTCCAAGTTAACATTAAATGCTATTGAAAATAATCGCTACATGGATGATATTTTGCTTGCTAGTGACTCTTCATCTGATCTTGAAATTGTTGCTAAAGAAAGCATTGACCTTATGGAAAGCCGTGGATTTAAATTGCGTAAGTGGGTTTCCAACTGTCATGCTAAATCGATTTTGTTGAAAGTCCCGCGTTGTGATCTTGCGTCTTCAGTGAGTGAAATTGATCTGGGATCGCAACCTCTTCCTGATTCTAAGGCGTTGGGATTAGTTTGGAATACTGAGAAGGACATACTTTTGATAAACTTGCGTGAGTTTTGTGAGGCGTCTACTCGTCGGCAGATGGCGAGCCAGCTTGCGAGTCAGTTTGATCCCTTGGGAATGGCGTCGCCGTTCATCCTTGGGGCTAGACTGATTTTGCAAAAGGTCTCGATCTCCGGTGCTGACTGGGACGACGTTTTACCGTTGGATGTTAAGGATAAGTGGAAAAAGTGGCTTTTATCGTTGAATAAGTTAAATGACTTTTCTATTTCACGTAATTGCTTTGATGATTCTGGTAAGACGGTAAATACTGCTGTTTACCAGTTACATGGCTTTTGCGACGCATCCAATTTGGCCTTTAGTTGTGTTGTTTATTTGCGAAGAGTGGTGAATGGTGAATCACAAGTCGCCTTTGTTTTGGGTAAATCTAGATTGGTTTTGACACATCAGGCTAATTGGGTTATCGCGCGCAAGGAGTTAGAAGCGGCGAAGCTTTGCTGTGAACTTACTTCGAAAGCTGCGGCGGCGTTGAGTCATTTGAATTGCAGCGTCCATCTGTGGACTGATTCGCAGGTGATTTTGAAATGGATAACTAACCCTGATTTGCACCTTGTTCGCTTTGTTAAGCGCAGAGTTGATAAGATCTTGGCCTTTTTTGCGCCGGACGCGTGGAGGTATGTGAATACGTCCGCAAATCCTGCTGATGTTGGAACCCGCGAGAATGCTTGCAAAAATTCTGAGTCAATTAAATTGTGGATTGAGGGACCTGCCTTCCTCGTGGAGGGACAGGAGGACGTAAAATCGCTTAGTCCTGCTCCAGTTGTTCGTTTGGATTTGTGTAAGGAGAATACGATCTTTGAGACTGACGACAAAATTCTTAAACTGATGCAAACTTCACGTGACCTATATGCGATAAAAAAGCGGTTTGCCTACTTGCTCGCCTTTGTGGAGTTAGTAAAAGCTAAATTTAGACGTAAACCATTTCGAAAGCCAGAGTTCGATGCTGCTTCTCTGGACCGAGCCTTTGTTGAGGCTATTGGGTACGTTCAGAGACAGTGCTTTGGACCTGCACTTGAGGTGTTAAACATTGGTTCCGCGGATGACTTTGAAATTTTCATTAAACGCATGCGCAATCTTGCTGTTAATTCTGAACAAACTCGGCAGGTTAATGAGTTAAAAACGTTGCGTAACTTGCGACCTTGTTTGGGACCGGATTCAATTTTGCGTGTGGAGGGTCGTCTTGAAAACGCCGACCTCCCCACGGATACTAAACACCCTATAATTTTGCCCAGCAGACATGCTTTGACACGTCTAGTTGTACTTTATGAACACTCGGACGCGGGACACGCTGGTCCTTCGTATACTCTTATGAAGACTCGGCAACGGTTTTGGATAATCCATGGAATTTCTAGTGTTAAGCGCTATCTAGCGGACTGTGCTAAATGCTCCCTTAAAAAGGCAAAACCGATTCGACAGCTGATGGCAGATTTGCCATCTTTTCGCGTTATTGCTGTGAATAAACCGTTTAAGTTTTGCGGAACTGATTATTTTGGTCCTATCTTATATAAACAAAACAGAAGCCAGTGTAAAGCTTGGGGCCTTTTATTTACTTGCCTGTGCACTCCTTGTGTGCACGTGGAGGCTGTCACGGGATTGGTCCTTGTAGGCGATGCAGAGGATTTGTCCAAACGGGGGGCCTACCGGTTGGGTCGGATTCACCGTCTTCATCCACAGTTGCGTGCTGGTAAGGAAATAGTTCGCAGGGCAACTGTCGCTGTTCCAAAGAAAAATGCAGCAGTTGGCGAAATCGAGTATATCCTTAGGGATATTTCCAAGATAGCCCCTGTATAGAGTGTTTTCTTTTGTTTACCTTTGTTGTTGCGTTTAAGTGTAGGCCTAAATATTGTTGTTGATTTTAAACTGTGTTAAACTGTGCTAGACTGTGCTCTTTTTCTTGTGTTGTCCGTATCGCTCGAAATATATCCCGAATTATAAAGTCCTTTGCCGTATTGCTTCCCCTCCGTCACTCGAATCATTATTTGTTTTATTTATGACACTGCATATTTTAAAAGTGAATTTTTCGTTACTGCTCACGTTCATCATAATTTAAAAAAAAAAAAAAACCTTTTTACTTATTGTTTGCACGTATCGGTGCTTTCTTTTGTGTTTTGTGTTGAAACTTCATTGTTGATTCATTTTCAAGGGGCCGCTATGTTACAGCACCGATCTGTTTATTTGCCCCACTAAATTTTCGAACTCGGCTCTTTTATTTGGTTCTTATTTTGATGTGTTAGTCTGCGCGTCATTGTGTTTTTTAATTTTTGCACGTTTTGTTTCAACGCCTAATTTCCGGCACAACGCGCAGCTCTTTTGCTTTTTTGCCGAGTTCTAGCGTTCAGTCACTCATTTTCATTTTGGGATTGGAAGCAAGCGGACGTTTTATATTTTGTAAGTTTAGTCACACGGCATCGTTACTTTTATTTTGTTCCCTGGGTTAATTTTCAAATATTTTAATGCCGTGCCGTGCCGTGTAGATCTTTAATTTATTAGAATTTTTTTCAATAAACCTCTATCTACTGGACTTCAACTGCTATTTGTGGAAACAGCACGGACGGTGACGGCCCCAGTCTCGAATCGCTGGGGCAACCTAGGAAAGACCTATCTCACGCTATAGTTACAGAGGGCGTCTGTAACAACCACAATAGTACGCTATGAGCATATTTCAAACTTGTTTGTTATCATCAGGCGTAGATAACTGTGTAAATGCCTATTACAAATTTTGAACCCCAAAAGCCGAAATTAACCTACTTGCTAGTAAAGCAAATTGCTATATACAACGCCAGTCAACGCCCATACAAGTAAATTTTCAACGATGGCAAGTGCAAAATTTGCCCTCGTGTATGGTTAGAAGGTTTGGGTAAGCTGCCAGGATAGACAATGCGTGAATTCAGATGCTGATGAAACACTAGCGTAATGGATAGCAGATATGTGAGGAAGTGCCACCTCACAGTAGTGAGAAAAAAGTTTAAGCTTTAAATCTGTTACAGAACTTCTGAATGAAGAATAAAAAAGCAATAATAATAAGCAACTATTTCAGCGACAAAACAAAGATAACAGCTTAATGGCAGTTGCCGTTTCGAGGAATATCTACTCTCATCAGATGACTAATAGTAAATGATACCGTGGGACACTAAAACAGCTTGCTACAACCAACTCACCGTAAGTGGAGTCAATGCACCAAATCATCAGTTCAAAAACTATTAATTCCTTACCATAACGTGGTTTAAAAGCTTGTCAATGGTGAGAAAATTTTGATGTATTGTTTCGAGTTAGAGTATTTTGAAATCGACTAATCACTTGAGTCACCAAATTTATTTTGAGTAGGTTCAATGCATAAATTATAAAGTAGGTAAGAGACCTGTATTCTACCTACTTGGCTCAAATATACATAACTTTCCCGCATCCACTTTATACTCTATAAACAAAACCGACATTTCCAAACCACTGCAGTTTAATGTTTTATTTAAATGGGCCAGAACTTGAAAATCTTTCAAAAAGATCTGTTGTAATAAAAAAAAAAAGTTGTATATCATCAATAAATAAATGATAAACTACTGCAATATAAAAAATTTGCTCATTTCAAACTCGAAAACTTGCAAGAATTTTAAAAAGATTGTTGTTCTGTGTGCAGATAAAAAAAAAAAAAACGATAATAATAATGATAACATAGTGCTCGGTTTTTTTGATTTTGCTGAATTTGACAGTGACGTAACTGGTGTGTAAAAAGAGATAACAATCAAACTAAAACAACGTTTTCAGTCATCCAGTGATTAATGCGAAAACGTAATAACATATCGTGGTACTTTTTTTTTCTTTTTACAATAACTGCGTGACAGAGAGATGTCAACCTTGCGCAGCGTACTCGGAGGTACGCGGCCACCGAGTGCAAAATTTTGACATGTTTTACACAGCAGTGCCGACTGCGGGCTGAGGAAAATCAGGTAATCAGGTTTGCTCTTCCCATCTGCGTAGCCAGGATTTTTGATTGGGGGGTCCAAACCAGAAATCACATGCAATGACGTCTTCAAAAATTTTCAGAAAAGGAACTTTTTGTGGGGCAAAGATATTGTGGAATGGAAGATCTGAAGCTGTAGCCTATTGGCACTTAACTAGAATTTTGGTACAGGGAAAGGGCGAAAACTAATAGTTGGAAAGTGCAAATCTAACTTAGGAGACGTGTTGAGTAAGCTAGTGTACTGAAACGTATCACAGACAATAAGTTGGGGGCAAAGCCCCCAGCCGCTGGGCGATTTTTGTAAGTTTTTGGAAAAAAAGCTATTTTAATCCTATTGGATCACATTTCGCACGTGTTCAAAGTCATTTCAAAGAACTAGATTTTTAACATTTGAAAGCCAATCCAAAAAATTTGACTGTTCAATCCTCCATTTACTTGCCATTAAAGTCCAAAACACGTTTAAAAATCTTGCATAATGGTGTAAAATTTTAATTGCAAGTGATTTGGTCCATGTAGCGGGAAGTAAAGCACATTACATCCTGCAATATTTTAGCAGTAAATAGTAATCCAATCGAAGATTTTCCTTTAAGATTTTTGCTTTGTCACAAAGTTAACCATTTATAGTACATGTACTGCCCGGAGCCCCAGGCCCCCTCAATTGATATTCAATAATTTGTTTAATGAGCATATTCCCAAGCTATTTTTTAAAAGTATTTTGTGCGTAAAAACTGGTGCGGTGGAGTTGAATCGTTATTGAAAAATGGTACAATAGATGGTTACGCTTGCTAAACATGTTATTTCTGGGCCGAATTTACATTGCGCGAGGCGCTAGCACTTAGGGAATTTTAGCAACATTTTCTTGCCAAATGTAAACGAAGACCAAAAAAAGTCCTACTATCTGAGCGGTGGGCCCTGGCACTGTCCCTTATGGCAAATACGGCGGTGGTTATTGCATTACGTTCATAAAAAGTTTAGAGGAGGGCCTGAGGTAGCAATTCTTAGGACAAAAGCCCTTGATTTCACCCTGGTTACACGTTTAAATTGGTTGGAAAAAATTGAATTAAGGGGGTGCGCCGGGATCCCTGGTCGTCAATATTATTTATTGCTAATTACTGTTGTACGCGTGTACGGTTGTACGCAAAGATGCTAAAAGAAACTGAAAATGAAGAAACAAGTTTCTCTTTGTTAAATTTTTGTCATTGGTGGCATTTCAATTGAGGGATCCCGGGCCCTCCGTGCCACCCCCCTGGCTACGTCTATGATTTTGAGATAAGATCGTGCCCTTAAATTCTTTCATAAAAAAAACATTTAAAGCGAAATTAAATTTACTTTTTTCTAAAATGTGGAGGACTCGAGTCAAGTCACTTGACAGTTTTTTGAAATCTGCAGGAATTGCATGACATTATTATGACGTGGACACGTGGTCGTCATCATTATTACTTACTTTTGTTTGCGTAAATCCTAAACCAAAGAAACTGCAATTCCGGACAAGGAAAAACATTCTGGCTATGCTCTCATTATATTATTCATTGGTAGTATTTCAATAGGGGGTTTGCATTACCGCCTGTGTTATAGCATTAAGTTCATAATAATGTTACACGAGGGCCTGGGATTGTAGCTTTTAGCCCAAAACTTTAAGATTTTTCACAGGTTTTGCATACAAATTGCTAAAAATTTGAATTACGGAGCCCTGGCCCAGGACCCTTGGTCATCAGTGCGGGGCCCACTGATTGTCAGTTAGGAACTGTGGGCCCCTGGTTGTTATTTAAGGGCCCTGGGGCCCCTTGGTTGTTGGCTAGTGGCCCCGGGACCCTATAGTTGTTGGTTAGGGGCCGCCTGGTAATTAGTTGGGGGCCCCCTGGTTGTCAGTTAGGGGGCCTTGGGCCCCCTGGTTGTTAGTTAGGGGCCCTGGGGCCCCCTGGTTGTTGCTTAGAGGCCCCAGGGTCCCCTGGTTGTTGGTTAGTGGCCGCCTGGTCGTTAGTTGCAAGCCCCATGGCCCCCTGGTTGTCAGTTATGGACCCTGGGGCCCCCTGGTTGTTAGTTAGGGGCCTTGGGGCCCTCTGGTTGTTGCTTAGAGGCCCCAGGGCCCCCTGGTTGTTGGTTAGTGGCCACCTGGTTGTTAGTTGGAGGCCCCATGGCCCCGTGGTTGTCAGTTATGGGCCCTGGGGCCCCCTGGTTGTTAGTTAGGGGCCCCAGGCCCCCCTGGTTGTTGGTTAGAGGCCTCCTGGTCGCTAGTTGGGGCCCCGGGGCCCCCTTGTAGTCAGTTAGGGGCCCCAGGGCCCCCTGATTGTCAGTTAAGGGCTCCGGAGCCCTCTGGTTAATAGTTAGGGGCTCTGGGGGCCCCTGGTCGTCAATTAGGGACCCAGAAATCCCTGTTCATCAGTTAGAGGCTCCAGGGCCCCCGTTTGTCAGTTAAGGGCCCCTGGTTGTCGGTTAGGCACCCCAGGGCTCCCAAATGGTTAGTTAGGGGCCTTGGGATCTCCTGGTTGTTGGTTAGTGGCCCCCTAGTTGTTAGATAGGGGCCCGCTGGTTGTTGATTAGGAGCCCCGGGGCTCCCTAGTCGTCCGTTAACTGCAACTAAACATCGCTAGGCTATGTTGTCATAATTTTTTATCATTGGTGGTATTTTAATTGGGGGGCCCCTGGGCCCCCCCTTTGTTACGCATATGGCTCTCCCAAACTACAATTAGTAAAGAGCAAATTAATTGATTAGTAAATGAGGACTATAGGCGGGTACGGTATATCTGGCCTTAGCTAACAAAAAGCTAAAGCAGCAGAGGTTTTGCGTATTCTGCGACGCTTTGCATTAAAAACCCTTTGTTTGTTTGTTAATTTGGTAAAATTTCGGTAGCTCTTTTTCTGCTTCCAGAGAGTGAAAATACCATAATTTCGAAACAGTCAAAGTTGGAAACTTGAAATTCAAAAAAACGAATACAACAATACCTTGAAAAATTTTGAGGTAATCGGCCAAGTGGTACAGGTTTCTAAGCTCCAAATCTAAAAAACTGATCCGAGTTTTGCTACAGTTTTTTAACAACTGTGGCACCGAAAGTAACTGCAGGAAAGAATAACAATCTTGATTTTGAGCCCTCTGGAAAAGGAGCTTTAGCTCCCATCTTTGAAATGTTTGAATTCTATTGTTCATATTTTCTTTTTTTTTTCTGTTGTGAGATTTTTTGCGTTTGCTATAACTGCAAATCATTTGAATTTGAAAACTTAAATTTAGGGCAGCAATAGGTTTTCAATTGAAATTGTGTCTTTTGAAGTTTGTTGGTGCTGATAGATCACAAGGCTTGGTGGAATGGGCCACCAAACTTGGATTAGGATAAGATTATATTTCACTTAGATTTAGATTAGATTTGGCATAAGATTAGACCTGGCATACGCATCAGAATAGATTTGGCATAAGATTAAATTTGGCAAACACATCGGGTTAAACTTGGCATTAGATTTGGCATGCACATTGGGAATAGCTACCTGAAACAGTTACAGTAGTATAAGTTTATTTTTGTTGAAGGTTAGAGCAAGACTGCGTAACATAGATTAAAATATTTGTAGTATACCTTCCCTTCTCAGCATCATGAAAATGTATTGATGAGACTTTTATGCGAATAAAAACTGAGTTATTTTATTAGAACACCGGTATATACATAAGCTCTGCTTTTTCAGATTATAATTATTTCACCAGCAAATCATGAAATTCACGCAATGTTTTTGTCGTCAATTTTTTGTGTGTTTTGTTGTTATGTGGTGCAACGCCAATGCAGTGCAGTGTTTCTAAAAATTTTGCGTTGCGGTGCAGTGTGTGGACAAAACTTTGATGATGCTCTGTAGTCAACGTGAAGTAAAATGGCGCTCGCGACATTTCTAGTGTGATACTCGTACAAGCAGGCACGTGTCACAACATAAAAGACCACATATAATAAATATGAATAACTTGAGAATAATCTATTCAAAGCGTATTTTGAAGTGATTTGAAAACTATTAAATTAGTTTGCTGAAATAGAAATCCTTCTTTTTTGGTGCAGCAGATGTTTTTAGTATTTGTGATAAAATCTCTCGCAGGCTTTCATTTACATAGATGCAAATTAATCTTTAAAGGCTGACTACGCAAGTATAGATTAAACCCAGATATTTTTAATCTAGCAACATATGGAATAAATATTAACTTATACCATAAAGAGATGCCACAAAAATATATGGATAGAAGAGGGATGATATTATATGAGTTGTTTCAACGTAAAATAAATTAATCTGATTCAATATTTGCTTCAACATTGGTTTCCCTTTTTCGTGCTTTTGTGTGTCTAACATTTTATTTCATGGTCACAAATTAAATAACAGTTTAACCTTGGTAATTTAATTCCTTAAACTTTGAAAATTTATGTCACTAAACATTTATAGCTTTGGTCGCAATCGAATAGCATTGATAAGCAATATTTATAAAAAACAAATAGTCTTATTTTCACACAAAAAAATTACAATTTTTTCAAAAAAATCTGGATGTAAGGCATTTACAAATGAAGCTTGTTTTGGCCAAAGCCGATAAGTCGAATTTTGTAGTGTCGAGAAAATTGCGTTTAAAGTTTCAAACTTACATTCGACTTTGTTGTTAAGTACAATATATTTAACTCTTTATTGCCAAAAAATGATTCAAAATTATTTTTTTCTCAAATAAATTGATTTGAGTAAATAACTCGAAAAATAGAAACAACTCATTGTTAAAAATGTCACTTATCAACTTTTGCCAAAGCGTGCTTCAAATTTATTTGTAATGCTGTTATTTTACATTTTGTAGAATTCAATTTTTATCTTGGCAATGCTTGAAAATTGAGAGTCTATTTTTGTGCAAAACAACAAACAATTAAAATTTTGATAATACTGCAATGTACTGTAATAGAAATATGACTAAAAATAGTCTTCAATCGTATAGTATTTACAGACCAATTTATTAATGATCCTGTAGTTAGAAATGAATGAGATTTCTATTTTATGTCTAATATATATGAATGAGATTTCTATTTTCTGTCTAAATAAAATTGTAATCCAAAGCCATACCACTATGTTATTCTTTACGCTATTTAGCTTCAAAAGAAACTGTCTTACTCGGTATATTTTTATTAGCGTTTTCAGATTGTCTCGTACATTATGAGTTTAAAAATATTATAAATGCAAATTTGATACCGTAATAATGGCGTCTTTGATTAATATTTGGGATTAGCATATCGTGCAATACAAGAAATGCAAGTTTTTGAATCGCGGTACTGAGATAAAGAAAAAACCGCAAAGCTGCATAAAGCGTTAAATATGCGTAACATAAATGACATATTTAGTACGTAATATGCCAACGCACACAACTGTAATGTATTGCAACTTGGGAGTTGGCTGGCAACTACTCCAGATTTAATTCTGATTGTAGCATCAGACTTCTAATAGAAATATCAAAAATTTCATTGACCTCAAAATAGTTGTTGTTTATCTTTATTGACTGCTGTTGCTACGCTTTAAAATTTCCTGACGAGGTTCTTTGGTAGATTTAGGCAAATACAGGGAGCAGTAGTTATCGAAAAAATATTAAAAAGTCCTAAAAATCAGATGTTTTTAATTTAAAGTTTTTTGTTTTGAAGAATTTAGAGGTCTTTTGTTTGCGTAGTATGAGATAGTTTCATGTTCCTGAGGCCAATGCCTTTCGCACATAACAGTATTTTTGGAATCGGAAGTATTGTCTCTGGGAATTACATTTAGCCATCGGGCTCTTTAGTCTTTGTCAGAAGGCAATCGAGATATTTTTTTTTTAATTTGCTACCACAATTTTCATTGCAGTTTGTCACACAACATTTTCTACCCCTGATCAATTAAACTGCTTGCACTACCGCTAGCTAGACTGTTCAGAAACAGAAGCAACAAACAGAGCAAACTACAGTATTGTAAACTGTACATAACTCCAAAAAATTATTATTTAGCGATTTAGTTTTTAAAAAAATTCAATATTGATCTTCATTGGATTTTTATTTTAACAACTTCTTACAATCAAATCGAAAACTTCTCAAATAATCTCTTTCGCTCTGATTTTGCTAAACAACGATAGAAGACAATAAATAGGTTAATAGTGTTGGCATAAATAATTAGATTACGGTGTTTGATAGAACACAAATATATCGTGAAAATGTAAGAGTAAACAGCAAAAATAAGCCGCAAAATTATTGCACTTGAAAGGCATAGTATTTATTGGTATTTGAAAGTTTAACTCAATTGTGAATTATTGCACTTGAAAGGCATAGTATTTATCGGTATTTGAAAGTTTAACTCAATTAAAAAAACTAACTCTAGCAATCTCAAACTCGGTGCAGTTTGACTCGCTATCTATCTATTCTCCAAAATATGCTATAACGTGAGTTTCATTTCTAGTCTTCTTTATCTAGATTTATCATAACTCTTAACTATGCTCTCGAAATATTCGTAACTTATCAATCTGTGTTTTGTTTACAGGCTTTAAATTCTCAACTTCGAAATTTAAATTGTCAACGAAAGTGGATAACTTTCTTTAATATATTTTAGTTTCAATTAAAATTTGCTGGTGTTCATATGTTCTGTGTCACTTAAGTTAAAACTGTCTTTCGTTTAGCAAAAACTACTCAAGAACTTGTTGAGTTGCTTGTGTGTAAGATTGCTGCTAACTATAGAACGGAGAAATTTTTAACACGTCTTTCGAACAATTGTTATTAATGAATTTCTGCTTATTTTATGATGACGAGCGTTAACGGTTCAATTGCTTTCATTGCTTTGTGATAGATGCGAAAACACGAACGAAAATTCTATCCCCTCCAGTTTTTGTCCACGCTTGCAATATAAAATGGCGTGTATTACAGTACGCCATGGATACACCCAAACTCATTGACAGCGTACCGCCATTTGTAATTGATGAAATAAGTAAGTACGGGTGGTTTTATAACGTCTCCCCAGCAAGTAATGTAGCACTTTAACACCCTTAGCACAGATATTAAAGAGTACAGCGGCACTGATTTAGATCAAATTAAATCCTTAAGTTTACAGTATAACTTTTATCCTCTAGCACAGTAGTTTCTTTGCGATCATTTAAATTTTTTACGAGCAGTTCTTAGTAAGAAATGCCCACAACTTTGTAAATCTTCGTCTTCAGATTTTTTTCCCATGATCGAAATTAGTTTAACTACGGTATTTAATTTAAGTTAACGCTGGTATTAGTACACAACAATTATTTCCAACTACTGTAAACGTAGGGAAAAATATTGTTTACAGTGGTATTCATTTGATTCTTGTTTTTGTATGAACTTACCTGCAATGAACAAGAGTGGGGCCACCTATGTAATCCTCTTCACTTAGAAGCGACCGAATCATTAGTGCAAAGCTAGCAATACTCTGGCTGGAATCTGGAACTCCATGATCAGGCCATGCACTGTAATGGAATTGTCGAACTTTTCGAAAAGATCCATCCTACACAAGAGAGCAAAACTAAAATGGAGAAATTAATTACAGAGTAATTTTCAAAATCAGCTTCTCACTTGTACTTTAGGAATATTGTCTTGCATTAAAGCTAATGATGCGTCTTTGCATTGCCACTAGGTCAATGAATGTTACAATTTACAATGAAGGCGTTTAAAATTGATATTAGAGTTTATCAATTTATCCAGCTCGTAACTAATATGTTTTCTATTTTTGTATAACAAAGTTATTTAAACGTTCTAACTATACAAGATCATTTTCTGCTTGAACGTTTTTTGATAATATTTTCAAAATTGTACAAAACAAATTGTGATTGTTGTACGACCAATAATCACTTTGTGTTAAGAAAACATGATTTTATGACATTTATCATTTTTTAAAAAGAGTCTAAAACTTAAGCAAGGAAGAAAATAAATATTGTAACTATTTCAGGTAAACATTTAATTTAAGAAATAATTCGTAAAACCAATAAATCATCCAGGCGTTAAAAACAATCTGTATGGAACTATAATTTAACTCTCGTGATCTATGCGTTTACTCTACGTGTTTAGGCTTTTGAACGTTATTTTTGCACATGAAAGCTATCTCAATAATGTGTTTAATATATTAACGCAAAGATTCTCTTCTTTCTGTGAAAAGAAAAGTGTTTGCTTAAGTTTTGAGCTGATGATCAAACGCTGTAAATAAATCAAACGTTCATCATCGAACAGCTTACAAAAAGATTTTATGAAAAGTGAAAGTAGTTTAATATTTACATAAAGCAAACAGAATGCCTTACCTTTGCCAAATTGAATATTCGAACCTTCCAGTCTTCTTTTGCTTTTTCGGTTAGTAGTTGGATTGTCACACCCCCAAATGTAATAGGTTCGTGCTCTAACGGCCAATACTTTTCGCACTTGACCTTTCCTGAACAAAACCTGAGTGAAATCAGCGACTAAACTCACAGTATGTTTTGAACCTATGGTTATTCTAACATCATGTTTTTGAGGCTGTAAAGACCAAAAAAGTTTTAGTGGTTGTGTGATTTCGACGGTTTTATTTGTTGCAACGTAAAATAATGCAATAAAAAGTAGCCCATAAAAATCTTCAATATATATTATTCAAACATATAACACATAACTAATATGCAATATAAAATCTGTTCTTTGTGAAAACTTTAGTAAAAGGGAGCTAAACGATCGAAGTGAACGTAACTATATACCGTCAAATTTAGACAATTTTAACATTCCTCTATATATTGTTGGTCAAAAGTAAAGAAAGTAGCGACACTGAATCTCATCACAACTGTGATCAAATCTTGTTTCAGTCTTGATTTCTTCTTCTGACTAAAGACAAACAAAACAACTTTATTCAATTGGTAGAGCTTGAGCTTAGTGGTCATAAATTTGTTGGCTGCTGGTTCGATTCTCGAATGAAATTTTTTTTTTCTTTTCTTTAACGCTGATTTCTGATTGGGGCGGAGCAGGACTGAGATAGCGCAGCATTACAAAAAATTAGATACTTAACTTACAAATAGGTGCTTTGTGTTTGTGTGTCTAAGCAAGAAAAAGTACCTGGTACACTGCATATGCAATCAAGCATGTTTGAATCAATCGTTTAAGATTTGACGAATCAAAATCTGTTACATTCATCAACGACTTTTTTTGTGGGCTCAAATAAAATAAACGCTCCAATTTAACGATGATATCTTATCATTTAACATCTATTCATGCCTTTAAATTAAAATTTCCAACCATCTCACCATGTTCTGTCAATTGCGTCAGCATTACAATGTTTCCACAATTTTCTTGCCAAACCATTCTCCAGAAATCGTCTGTCGTTTGGGCACGTGGCGCTTGGGTTGCTATGAACTCTTTTTGAAGTTTAAAACCCTTAAAAATGAAGCTTTTTTACCAAGCAAATTACTAAAATTAGTAGTTTAAAATAAAAAACAAAT
The DNA here is from genome assembly GCA_963965965.1 of Trididemnum nubilum. NCBI lineage: Eukaryota > Metazoa > Chordata > Ascidiacea > Aplousobranchia > Didemnidae > Trididemnum > Trididemnum nubilum. Next base: position 6,439,235 of record OZ014470.1, on the reverse strand, counting down.
ATTTATTCATTCTTTTGCCTAATTATTACCCAAAATGCTGTTGAATTAGGCAACAAATTTTGCTTATGTGGTGGTTTTTATTTGTTGCATATTGTTTTGAACATTTATTTCAATTTAATGACAATAGCACTGATTTTTTGATGTTGCTCGAAAAATTGACCAATTTATTAATGCCATTAGCAACGCAAACTTAGCAAATACCGCATACTGATAAGTTGCATTGTAGATGAAAAACTGCTTGCGTCAAAATGATGGTAAGGCTAAAAGGACTGATTACGTGATTAGTGATTATAATTCTTTTACTGACTTTTCTGCCCAAAAATAAGTGTCATAAATTTTCAATTTTAGAAACACCATGGCAAATTTTAAGATTAATTTCAATTTACATAAGTTTCAAAACCTATTAAGCAAATTTTTTAACAAAAATTTAATGTAGCTGCATAGAAAAATATATTGTTTTTTTTTTTTTTCATTTCTGAATTGTTGCATTACAGAATACTGGCAGATAAGTAGTTGATTATTATGCTCTTTCCCGTATATGATTAATCTAATTACATTAATTTGAGTCCTGGAAAACACACTTTACGCTTATTTCTCATTGCGGCCCAGCAGTCTAGCCGGTGAAGTGACTCAGATTTGCAAGTAGAACCCAAATCGGTGCTCTACATTGATGTGTTTATACAGTCACAGAATGCGTAGCTCGTACAAACAAACGAACAAATTAGGTTAAAGTTGCTGCCTGCAACTTATCATAGTATTTATTTGAATTCCAACATTTACTTGTTTAGCGTGGACTTTATGTCAAGTTGCATCTATACGTTGTGTGCTCAACACAGCTTACAAAAAAAAAAAAAAACTGACTGAAGCAAACGCTTTTTTGAAGCCAAAAATGGCTTTGCCAGATACCAAGAACAATGCAGCAATTCTTGCAAAAAACAAAACAATATTATCATATAAAAAGCGTAAGGTGTTTGACTGTTCATATGAAAAAGTGAAATAAAGGAAAATTAACAAACATAAACAATGATTGAATTGGATTTACTGTAATTTTGGAAATTTGGCAACGACTTTATGACTTTTTTTCTTAATGGTGTTACTCAAAGACCAAACAGTCCCTTTGCTGTATCCCGGCCAAGGCAATAAGTGAATAAAATGCAATTACAATCACAATGATTGTGAGACAAAATTGCTTAAAAGCGAATCTAAAATGAGAAATCTATTTATGCTTCTGATTGTGAGAGAAAAACCTTTTCTAACATAGTATTTCACAAAATTAAACAAAAGCAAAAACCTTTAACACTACTTTTAGTTTACTTACATCGATATAACTGGCATTGATGTAATCTGATTGATATTCTTCAGTCACAAACAGAACTACTCTATTGTTGTCATCTGATCGGTAAAAATACAAATGTTTAGAAAGTTATGACACAATTACTCAATTCAAGCGCACTTTGTTTTAAATCTTCGTGTTTACGTCAGATTTCCTAATTGAAAGTACCACTAGAATAAATGAGGCTAATTATGTTAATACAGAACTATATGGTCTCTTTGATTGCTTATAACCAAACAAACTCAATTAGCATTGTAAATAAAGATATAATTACTGCAATGATAATTTCATCTATAGTAAAATTACCACTGACCACTATAGTGTTAAGGCAAATACATCTTTTTTTCCGCAATTTTTACACTAAGATAGTGCATTTACTGATCTATGTATAACTAAAACACAAAATGATTTACAAAAAAACAATGCTGATGCAATTCGCTTACAAGGCAAGATATTTTTGTAGCGGTTTTTTTCTCTCAGGATTGGGTTGCCACCAATTTCAGTTGAATGTTCACGTCCAGCAGCCATAAGTTCCTGTAATATTTAGGAATCATAATTTTTGAGTATTTCAGCAATTACCATAAAGCAACACAACTACACTACGGCAGGGCAGAATTAATTATTAGATTAAGTACTTTTGTCACTATCTCATAAAATATTTCATTTCAAAAGAAAAGATTTCCTAAGATGATTACTGTATTTATGATATACGTACGTTTTAAACTCCGTAGAGTACTTTTTTATATAGCATAAAAATTTTTCATTGAACTAGTAAACTTGCATTGCATTTTTATTCGTATTAATATAAGTTTTTTTGAGAATTAAGAGATGGTCATGACTTAAGGGTAAAACAATTTCCACCATGATTAAGAAAACAATAAAAATGAATGCATTACAAAAAACAATTTGTTCGTACTATTAATCATCTTGCAATCAACATTTTGATTTTGAGAATTGAAAAAATAAACAGCCTTGCTACTTTTTTCACAGTGATTACCTCAAATTCTTCTCCAAATTTTGTGTTGTAGTTTTCTGACATTTTCTTAACATGATCATTAAAATCAGTCAAGCGTATTTTTCTGAAAAAAAACAAAACAAAGTAAAATAAACTTGCATTTTAATATGGTGTTGAGCGGGGTATATAAATTACATTTGTTCAATCTGTTCAATGTTCATGCCTGTCTTACAAAATAATATTTCCTGTTAAAAACAGCAATTTGATTTAAAACAATTGCAGTACATTACCAAAAATAATTATCTAAAGTATTAAACAGGTCACGCAAGAATGAACCTTTTCACTCCGTTGGAGATCGCCAATTGCGTGCAGCCGTGCAGACAGCTTGGAAAGCAACTACTAGCTGAAATGTAGCGACTAAAATACCACAATGATAGCGACTGTGGTGTTTAACTTTACCATGTTACGGAGTTGTTAAAGTCAATGCAACACATAGCCGCTTCACTTTGTTTGAGATCGTCAGTTGCGTGCAGACAGTTTTGGAAACCAACTACAAGCGCAATAATTTGGATACTCACTACAATTTTTTAAAGTTGTGAATGTAGTTTTTTTGGTCACCAAAAGAATCCAAAATCACTTGTCCAAACAACGTTCACAAATTAAAACCTATGTAACGTTTTAGAAACAAACAAAAACAAAACGCAACGATTTACAACAGCTAAATAGCAAAACAATAAAAATGCTCTATGTCGGGTTTGATTATATAATTGTCAAGCGTAAACAATACTAAGTTGTTGAATGAATTAATATCATCTTTCAGGAATAAAATCTTACAATTTGAAACAGCAAAGTAAATCAGCTTATTTAACTTTTCAAATAACCTTTCAATTTTGTATCCAAAATCATGAAATAATGTATTAAGGTTATTTTTTTGTAAACTACAGTTTAACCGATTAAACAAAACGTTATGGCAGGATGAGTAAATTGGTCCCCTTCTCTAAAATGTACTACAGTATATTCTAAAACTCGGGAATGAAATTTGCTGTATGTAGTTTTACACTGTACAAATCAATTTTGTAAAAACTGCAATATTAACTAGAGACTTGAAATAAAAATTGAATTTTTAAATTAGAAGATTATCGCGCAGATAATGTTAGAATTTGTGATTTCATTCTATAAACATTTCTCGTCTTAACTGGATAGTCGCAAAATACTGTATATCAAAAAAGTAAAATTTTGATCAATGACACTAGTTTATTGCACCTTGAATGAGTTGATGACTTGCAGCCTTTTTGCGGAGAAACGATAACTGGAATTGAATTCGTGAATTCATGATTGGATGCAGATACGTTAGAAGCATTGTTGGCTCTGTTAAAAAAGGCATTATTTTGCATAATTAATCGCTTTAATCGATAATTGATAATTACCAAATTTGATTGTTTGGTTAATTTTAACCTGGCAAAGAAGTGGTGCAACTTGTAAGGCGGTTTGACCCAATTTTGATTGCTTTTCAAATATTTATATCCAAACAAATTATAGGGTTATGGGCCTGTCATCTTGCGAAATTGTATTACTATGTTAAGGACGTTACTATCCATTTGTATAAGTGACTAATAAACAAATAAAATTTGAAATGAAGTTTAATTCAGAGACATTATTGTTTGCTCTTCGTTTAAGCTTCAATTCGTTACTGCTATTAAATATCACAGGTCTCTGACTGATTAAAAGCGATACCGGTACCCACTATTAGCCAATCTGCTGCAGTACTTGGAAAAAAACTGCTGTAAAAAGTTAAGAGCATTTTGAAACCGACAAAATAATTTCCCATTATTGTGAACATTATGTGAACAATGCTAAAGAGACAATGAGTATTACAGGAAACACTTTTAAATAATGCCTTACATTAGCTTGGGATTTTTTCTCCTTTTTTGATAATAAAATATCCCTCCAGCAATAACAATAACTGCAGCAAGTGAACCAATTACAGCTCCAACAATTAAACCAATCTCTGCAAAAATATAGCAAACTTCAACAATACATGAAAATAACAAAAAAATATTAAAGTTAAATTCAGATAGCGTGCACCACAATATAAATTGATGTTTAAAGTTGTGCAATCATTCTACAGATTGGTATTTACAATTTGAAGTACAGTCGCATATTCGTTCCTTTTTCAAGTTTGGTGTTCATTTAAGTAAGCATACTTGACATTCAGATATGCCAGTACCATGAAGTGAGGATGTTGAAACTGCGCTTTTTTAGATTACTTTTCGAAGTCGACTTATTTTGATCAACTAACTGATAGCTTTTATAATGTATACAATACATTCTCAGTGCCTACCAGGTCCAGATGAATTTGAAGGAGTAGACAATACTAGAGTTTTAGTTTGATTTATAGTTTCGTCGCTCAAAATGTCTTCGGAGGGTGATAATGTTACAATAGATTGCAAAGATAGTTTATATTCAGTGTTACTTTGCAAATCAAAGAAAGTATACTGAAAAGTGCTTCCATTTGTTTTCTGCAAAGCACCAAACAAACAAAAAACAAGTTAACAATTTAAGCGCTGTAAAGGCAAGTCACTCGCAATGTGAGTTACAGAAAAAGTGTATTCACTCTTCAAATTTAAATTCAACTAGTCAAGCAAGAAGCTTTAAGTGCGAAAATCACTGGTTAAAATCATATGACTAATTGAATTGCTTATTGCATAGTTTGCATAAAATCATGAATAACATTACTTAGAATGACAGTCAAAAGAATGTCCGATTATTCAAAAAATATATTAATTTGCTTTTCACGTCCCGATAGTTATCAAACGATACGCGAATGGCTATATCTCTAAAAAATTTTATCTTTGATGCTTACTACTGTACAAGTCGCTATTGTGGTCGAAAGGGCAAGACGTCGTTTTTTACGAGGACACTGACCGCATGATCTGGGTTTAAACCACACCCAATAATGTTGTTGCGTCCTTATATAAGATGTTTCACAATAATTATCTTTGTTTGGTGGCTCCGAACAAGCATCAAATTCAGTGAGGAAGAATTTGAAGAAATCCAGAGCAACATTGGATCACTGGAAACTCTTAAGCAGATGAGGATTACCCCAAGCACAAAGTAGTCGCTCCAATGAAAAGTCTGCTGATAGTTTGATAGTTAGCGGCTGACGCTATTTGGTGACAGAAGAATAAATATGCACTACAACAACAATTACTCAGAATTTGATTGAGCTCATAAAATGTGCAAACAAAATAATAATAACATTAACAAAATAAACTGATGTAGGCATATCGAATATACAATAAGGGTATTCCTTAAATTTTTTTTTAGAATTTAGAAAAAGCAAACGTGCCAGTGGATGAACTTTTTATTATATAGCAAGAATGCAACAATGATTTTTTTTTATTTTGAAAAAAGTTTCCCCACAAACGTGATTTTCGGCCCCCACCTACCCCCAATTTTGTGCTTTTTTGTTTGCAGTGCTTTACTGGCTCAAACAACATGCTTAATACCCTTTTTAAAGAATGACCCTTACTCTTACACAGACTTAAAAAAAAATTTGGTCGAAATCGACCAATGGGGTCAAGAGATATGAGCAATTAATTACTCTAGTTGCACAATACTCCCTCTAGTGGCAGAAATTCAAAATGCTCTATTGTTGGTTGATTTGTGTAAAATTAGTGTCTAATCCTACATTTTCGGTCACGACGAATTGAATGCAATGGTTAGTTTTACAGAATTTTGCCACTAGGGGGCAGCAAACATGATTTCATCAATATTAGCAATTTTATGCTTTAAAGGTGCATAAGTTTTTTGCAAATTAACGTTTTAGTAGTTTTATGACAACTTAAAACTAAAATGTAATAATCTTTTTAGCTAAATCTTTAGGTTTCAGTTTCATGCAAGTTATAGCATACGGTTGGCAGTCAAAGGATTGCTGGTTCTGGGCCGTTATTATATCTAGCTCTGCATTTCAGCGCAAGTCTAGAAAAAAACCTTTTGCCTTTGCTTTCGTAATAGCTCTTAGGTAAGCTGTTTCCTAGTTGTGAAGTTTTGGTTTGATTGCTGACCAGCAAACATTGAGCCCTGCCTAGTTCACACGCACATAGTGGGTGAGTTTTGATTGTTATTTTGCGAAAAAAAATTCAGATCAGTGCTTCCCATGCAACACGTTATACTTGTTAACCATTTAATCACATACCTGCAATCCCAGATCAGCTATTAATGGCTTGACCTGATATGTCTTACTGTGTACTGCAGATTTAGCCTTCAATCACAAAAAACTTAAAAGAATAAGTGCTATATTGAACAACTATAAACTGATTTTTTTCTTCATCTTACCAAATTGGTGAGTCACCTTTATATGTTCAAATAATTTTCTTATTTGTGTAGAGTTATGGCGTATCATAAATCAGCTAGAATTATTCAACAAAATGTTTATGCATAGACTGATAACCTACCTGCCAAAAGTTTCTCCTTGCAAGAACCCACAAGGAGACATCTGCCAATAATTGACTGCTTAACTAATTTTGTGCATTTGCCCTCAAAAAAACATATACTCGGCCGTTACTACTTTTTGCTGGAGAGCACCAAGTCAAAGAAAGATAGACTTCCCATTATATGCAAAGAGCTTACTGGTCTTTGGGCAAAACTGAACTTTCCCCTCTTAACAGAAAAAGGTGCAATGAGTATCGTTTAACTTGTCTAATCAAGCAATATGAGAAATATCAGCACAGACCTACCAGCAAGTTTGAAGCAGAGATATCTAAGATATTTGATATTACAAATCAGATGGAGAGTGGCTGTGCGAAAAGGACAAGAAGCTATATCAAAACCAAGTTAAATTTAATGGTAGTATTGGATATATCACAAATAAAAAGGCTCCCTTGATCACCATTCACCCTTCAAAAAGAAAACTTCTGAAGAAACGTTTTAATGAAAGCTGTGAACCTTCAACAACAATGATAGTGAAAGCTCCAGAATATGACAGCAGTGATTGGTCAAGTTCTGCAAATATAACAAACATAGAAAATGAGCCACTTAATAGATATAGATGACAAATGACTAAAAAAGCAGTCGAGTTAGTAACCCATCCTAGGGGTTTCTTGCAAAAAAAAGCATCCAGCATTCTCTCAGAAATCAGTGATGGAGCAGCAGCCTCCCAAACAGTCTGCAATATGGAAAGGAGTAATCAGAAAGGGTATGGAGCAAGAGGGATCTTTAAAACTTACAACAAAATGCCCTGTTAGGCGTAACTTGACATAAAGCTAACAGTAATTCAATTGCCAATTTTATGTTATTCTTCGGCAAATTCGCAACCATTCGCAGATTGATCAAAAAGGATTATTACATTAAATTTTTAAGCAACAAGCACTCTAAGTTGTCATGAAAGTACTAAAATGTTTAGTTTCAGTAGCAAAAAATTTTGACATCTTTGTAGTATATACTGTAATCACCAGAGGTGGAGTCGAGGACGCAAGGCTCGAGGCCAAGGCCAAGGACATAAAAAAAATCCGAGGCCAAGGAGAGCCTCTCCGAGGACAGACACTCTCGACGCCAAGGACAGGAATGCTCGAGGCCAATGACCTAGGACACAAGCGCAAGTGCTCTCCAAAAAAAAAAAAAAGATCTTCACAAAATCTTTCAGGCGATCTCCAAAAAGAAGACAAAAGTTTTTCAGACGATCTCAAAAAAAAAAAAAAGGTCTTCACAAAAATTTTTCAGGCGACCTCCACAAAAAAAGTTTTCCAAAAAATTTTTCAAGCGCTTCTTATAATTTTAACAATTCAAAAAATAGTGCTGTCCTCGAGCCAAGGACAGGCTAATTTTCGAGGACTTGAGGCCAAGGATGTCCTCGAGGACTCCACCTCTGGTAATCACCAATATCAATTAAATTATGTTTGCTGCCCCCTAGTGGCAAAATTCTGTAAAACTAACCATTGCATTCAATTCGTCGTGACCGAAAATGTAGGATTAGACACTAATTTTACACAAATCAACCAACAATAGAGCATTTTGAATTTCTGCCACTAGAGGGAGTATTGTGCAACTAGAGTAATTAATTGCTCATATCTCTTGACCCCATTGGTCGATTTCGACCAAATTTTTTTTTAAGTCTGTGTAAGAGTAAGGGTCATTCTTTAAAAAGGGTATTAAGCATGTTGTTTGAGCCAGTAAAGCACTGCAAACAAAAAAGCACAAAATTGGGGGTAGGTGGGGGCCGAAAATCACGTTTGTGGGGAAACTTTTTTCAAAATAAAAAAAAATCATTGTTGCATTCTTGCTATATAATAAAAAGTTCATCCACTGGCACGTTTGCTTTTAAATTTTTTTTTAGGAATACCCCTAATGTACAACTACTGTACATTCGATATGCCTACATCAGTTTGATGAAAACACTTGTTTAAATTTAAAGAACCAGGCAATTTCAACTGAGTTCTTTGGGATGTTATATTATAGAGCCCTAAGTTTTCTCTTGTGGCAAGCTCACCAAATCTTCTAGAATTTTGTTGTCGGATGAACGCAATAAAAGGCGAAGGCTGTCAAAAAAACCATCAGGATCTATCCAATGAACCGCGATAATATTGATACTTGAAGTGATGTTAACAAACCGGGGTGCGGCTGGTTCTGAGGACACAAATAAACTTTTCAATAAATTTTTCATCAGTCAACCCGTTTGTGACCCACACAATGCGCTGTAGTATGTAGAAAGAAATCAACTGCTTCCATAGATATTTTTACTGGTAATAAAAATATTGCCGATGTCTTCCGGTTTGATTCTCAAACTAACTAATCTCTGGTGTGTCTTTGGAAAATACAGAAGATGAAACCTAGCAAAAGACTAAGAACAGAAACCAAATAGGGTATTCTGCGTTGGTTTAGCTAGACCGACGCAAAATTCATGATTCACACGCATGAATGAGTGAAGGAAACTGTCCAAGTAACATTAGCTTAATCCTTCTCACTGTGGCCAAACAGCGAACTTCTCGGAGAAGCAGAATACTCACTTAATTATTCATCAAATTTCAACCTACTGGTTTGATTAGCTGTAACTTTTTTACATGAAAGTTTTCATATGAACATTCATGAACCTATAGTTATACAACATACACCATGATCTTAAGTTAGCAATGTAATTGTGCAGTAAAATAAGTGATCTGAAGAAATCAGCGATAAAAAATATTTCTCACTGCAATAAATTGATTATTTTGAGTAACCTATTCCATACAAACACTAAATCAGAATACAATAAATTATTGTTATATAAAACAACATGATTAAAATTGTTAAAGTGGACAAAGTTGTGTTAAAATAATAATGCTACATGTTTTAGTAGCACTGTAGCTTAAAACCAAATAAATAAAAAGATTGCAGCTGAATTATTGCTCAACAACAAAATGAAAGAATTGATTCGATTATTGCCTTCAGTTATAGAAACCACTGTCTAATTTTATTCCTTAGCAAATTTACTTGAAACAGACACAAGTTCTTTTGGTTCTCCTTCACCAGCGGAATTTCTTGCTTTTAAGCTGGCATTCACTCTTTCTCCTGGCGAAAGACCTTTAATAATGTAGAAAAAGTTATTGCTTGATTTGTGTTCTACAAGAGTTGTGTTTACATCTTTGCTGTTTTCCCTCGACCATTGCAATGAGTAGTTATTAATCGCATCTCCTCCAGAAGGTTTTAACCAGCTGACGCAAAGGGACGTTTCATTTCTTTCTCCGCAAAGTTTGAATTCCAAAGGCCAAGTTGGAACTAAATAAAAATCACAGTAACATATTGACTAAGTTTGGTAGATGGGACATATGCGACGTATAAGCAGCGACGTAGACAGAAATTTCCAAAAGGGTCATTGGTCAAAATTTTTACTTTGTTTTTATACAAAAATAACTCAGTTTTAAGACCATTTAAGGTTAAATTTCGGTTCAAAAGACATGCCTGCAGCAGCGCAAACATAAACAATATAAGCATAAATACAGCTTAAGGGCACGAGCTATTTATTCATTCTTCCTTGCGGTACAGAACAGAATTTAGGCCGGGGAAAAATTTTTTGTATTTTTGTTGCTTTGGTAACAGATTAGTTATTTCTAACTTGCCCAGCAACAAACACCAAACTATCATTGGTATTGCCAGGAAAACATCTGAAACATAACTTGGCCATCAACATCTGCTTGATATGCTGCTGCAAGACAAGCTGTCTTCGAATATGTCATAACCCAGGTGAGAGAGAGCAAGGGTAAGGCAAAAGGCCTTCTAAAACGTTTTGCGTTTTTGAAATTAAGCTTTTTCAGCCTCCGTTAGTATTAGGGCCCAAATGCAAATGGCGCGGCACAGTTTCCTTCCCAATTGAAACGTTGTTAATTGGATATCAAATAGAGCTACAGTTTGTTTTTTGTACCGAAAGGATCTAATGATCTTGAGCTAAAAAACTTTTTAAATCTGCAAAATAATGGCATGAGCTAAAAAAATCTAATATCGGCATTACTCCTTCCCTCAAACTGATTACAATGATGCTAAAATGGCAGGTAGCGACAGTTTTGTCCAGGCGTGTGCTCTATTTTAGGCTAAGAACTTTAATTTTAGCGCTTTTTAAACATTTTTTTTGCATTCCCATGGCCCATACGGGGACGGGGGGGAATATGGTACTGCGTATAAAGTACGCATTTATGAATAAAGCCGAGAATGGGTGGGGGAGGTTTCATACTAACACATTATTCTAATCGCTTAAATGCTGTAAAATGTTTTACAAGTAATTCATTAAAATTTTAGCTTAATTTCTTTACAAATAAACCTTAAAAAACTAAAGTTGGTAAAGATAGTTAAGGAATTGGAAATAGCTGTAAAAATACAGCTGATGAGTAACTATCACGTACTTGTTAATCCCTGAATAGCTTCTGTTTGAGCACCAATTCTATCATTAAAGGCTTCTGCTGCGACTGTAAACATGTAAGCTGAGTTGGAATTGAGTTGATCAAACTTAATTGAATTTGTGGTGGTGTTCCTTTCGTTTCCAGTTGTTATTTCATAAACAACGTATTTTTGAATTTGAAAAGCTCTTCCACCAAGATCAGGCTGATGCCAAGCCAAATCAATAAAATTTGTCGAACTGCCGTTGATTGTAAAAGAAAGTGGTTGATCCAGTACTTTAAAAAAACGGTAACCATTAAAGAGCAAGTCATTAAGAATACTTTACAAAATTTTGTAATGCATTTAAAAAATGAGTCATATTCTTTTCTTTTGCTGATCCATTACTATATGCTTTGAATTAACGAACAACTATTGATCATTTTCAGAAAAAAATTTTTGCAAATTTCTATAAAATACCCAGTAGTAACGTATGTAGAGTCTTAAAAAATTATTAAAACCAAATTCATTCCACCTGAAATTTATTCACAACCATGTGTTATGCATTTCTTTTTTGTTTTTCAAACTGTGTCGCTGGAGATGATTGATTCCTGAAAGGATTCTTTTTTATTTCAAAACTTATGATTCATTGTAACTAAGGCGGCAACAGATCAGTTAGTAAGGGTCGGGGTACTGATCTAACGGTTGCTGATTCCCATTAGGATCAAGATGTCTACCCGTTGTGGTGGCTCATCTTGACAAAAGACTTGCAAACGGAATCCAAGAAGGGTGCTCAGTGTTGGTGCGGTTAGGCAGGCGCAGAGTACCTTTTTCATTCGCACAAACGAACTGTATCTCAAATATTGGATTTTAAGAGTTCTGAACTTCTTAATTTTGAAAACTAAATCACTGATGGAAAATTTGTCAAAAAATATGCATCAAAATCAAAATTTTGTAAGTTGATTTGAGTTTTATAAATTAATAGACATAAAGGCATTGGTTTTAGTAAAACCGATTACATTCTTTGTTGCATTCATCAACTAAATCTGCTTCAAAAAGAGAGTTTTATGCTTTAAGAATGATTGATGAAGAAATTCAAACCTAGCACGTGTAGACCCTTACATACAGGGTGTCCCAAAATAATGTATACACTGTTCAAATGTCCACAGCACTAACATTTATTGTTTTAAAGAAAAGTTTTATAATTCAAATTACTGTCAACAAAATTTAATCCTATTTTATAAGTTTGTATTTCTCGTTTTTGTATTAAAGAAGCGTTGATTTTATTTTACTACAAGTTGTTTAGCCAATGCATTTTACGCAGCAGGGTGTACAAATGCTCTTCTCCCTACCTAACTCATACACTAAAAGTCACAAAAGCATCACATTTGGCATGCGGGTTGTTCATCAAAATTTTTGAGAAAAAGTTAACGTTTAATTGATGACGTCATTATAGTGACGTCATTGAAAAAAGTTAAAATTGACGTCATTTTTTTCCAAAATGACGTCACTATAATGATGTCATCAATTAAACGTTAACTTTTTCTCAAAAATTTTGATGAACAACCGGCATGTCAAATGTGATGCTTTTGTGACTTTTAGTGTATGAGTTAGGTAGGGGGAGGAGCATTCGTACACCCTGCTGTGTAAAATGCATTGGCTAAACAACTTGTAGTAAAATAAAATTAACCCCTCTTTAATACAAAAACGAGAAATGCAAACTTAAAAAATAGGATTAAATTTTGTTGAAGGTAATTTGAATTATGAAACTTTTCTTTAAAACAATAAATGTTAGTGTTGTGGTCATTTAAAGAGCGTATACATTATTTTGGGACACTCTGTATTGTGGCTACAGAATAAACGCTTTAATCTAAATCCGTACCTTACAACTACAGTACATCCAGTATATAAATCGCTGCAGTTGTTTTACACAAGACAAGGTGCTACTTCACATATTCATCATTCCAATTTATTTTTCACAAAAATGCAATACTTAAATAAGAAAACTGCTTACATGTTGTTTCCATAGCAGCATCAGATACAGCACCATTTTTATTATTTATGTTTCGAGCTACTACAGTAAAGGTATAATTTGTATTTGATTTTAATCCTGACAACTCCACTTCTCTTGTGCTTGAATTAGAAGTCTCTTTTTGGTTAGGATTCCAAATAACAAGGTATTCTTTGATGTTTGACGCACCGCCTCCATTAGGAGGTTTGTCCCAAGTAACTTTAAAAGACGAGTTGCTGATCGATGATGATATAGATTTTAAATTTGAAGGTTTTTCGTAGACTGTAAAATATAAAGTTAAATAAATTGCATCTACAGTTTTTTTACTTCTGGTATTTAGTTGAAATATGCTCAATCATTACTAATCACTCTACCTTCGAGTAGAATTTACTCTGTTAAACCAACATTTAGACGAGCTAGTGTTTGTAGCAGGCGTCCTGTCGCGACCAAAACCAACAAAAGGAAAACATAACATTTTTCAGTTTCTATGAGCTTTAACTTTATTCTCTAAATCATTAGTAACACACTACATTTGGTATGTCATAAAACACTGAAGTGTGTAAATTTATCCTTCTAAATTTTGGAGGTTAGTTTTAACTTTGATGTTATATTCCATCTCATGAATGACAGAGCCATATTATACCGTCAGCATTTTACGAATGACGGAATCATTTTTAAACAAAAAAATGATCTTTTGCTAGTTCAAGTTAATTTGGAAACAATATTTTTAACTCTGTGGTTATTTAGCTGTGTAGAACGTGTTTGAAAAACAGTATTTTTGATTCAATTTAAATTCATATGCTTTCATTTTTTTTGATATAATTCTTTAATTTTGAACTTTTTAGCTGATAGATTAACACCGGTATTAAATATTTCGACGTAAAATATGAATCACCTGTAATTCCATAATGCTTTGCAGTAAAATCACTGTGCACTGTTCTTCCATCATCTCTTATTCTTGTTGTTGTCATAATGGAAATTTCATATTCAGTATTATCAAATATCCCATTCTCACTATCCAATATTAAAGTTGTAGGAGGAAAAGTTGAATCGTTAATGATTACATTCATCTCATTGCCATTTTCTTCACTTGATTTATAATTTATTTTATACTGAATTGGTATTCTATTGTCACCAAAATCATCGCAAGTTTCCACTGAATTACAATGCGCTTTCCAGCTAACATTTCATTGATTTGGATTGCCGTCAATACCGGATACAACAACATTAGATGGAGCAGGTGGACCTTAAAAAAGAATCGAGAAATCAATCCCTTTATATTATTTGAACTTTTGGTTGTGTTTCGCTAATAATTTGCTAAAATAATTTTAGTGTGATTTTTTAGTCTTGTACTTCCAAAACTAAATATCTATTATATGCAGTATCTAAAGTGCACGAATTTAATTTAATTTTTATTTCTTTTTTTTTTATGCAAGTTTATGCAATACAAAGACTTGAACACTGTGGATTTATACAACTGCAAGTAACTTTTTTTGTGACATCAAAACAAACAAAATAATGTAATTTAATATGAGCTTAATTTTTGCTGTTATTTCACAAAAACTTTTGCGTCGCTAACTATTACTTCTCTTAAATTAATAAGAACAAGAAAGTTTGCTTTTCTAATTGTATTTAATGCATCGATTAGCAAAATACTAAAAACATTTTTCTTACCGGTTCGCAAATTTGATAGTGGCCCACCAAAACTTATACGAGTTCCAGTACCATTGTACACACACAAACCAGCATTATACACTTCATTTTCTTTAATCCGATCATTATTGCCATCGATAATATTGGTGGATAAATGCTTAAATAAACAAAAAAAATTCACAGTTAATAAAGGAATGTCAACAACAACATTTAAATATTTTTGTCAATATTCTGTGAATAATTACATCACATAAATCTTGCAATAGCTCCATCCCATTTGGATTTGACAGTTATTTACTACTGTATTTCACATTGTCACCCTTATAAATAGAAATGTCTAAGTCGTTTTTTTGAGTTTTGAGAAAAACGAAAAAAATTTCTCATTTTTTAGCGAAATAACGAATCGTTACCAAAATTTGGCAAAAACACATCGAAATGATTATATCAACGATGATCTATGTGATTTTGCTTGAAAACATCCCACTCGATGGAAAAGTGACTTAGGCAAAAATAATACAAATTTTTCTGTGACTTGGGCAAAAAAAATATTACTTTTATGTCGAATATCATTGCTATGTTTCAGACGTGGAGTACTCGACACTGTTTTCTAGAACACATTTGAAGTCCTTGGCCTTGGCCTCAATAGTAAAGTCTTTGGCCTTGGCCTCCAAGTCTACAAGTCCTTGAAAATGCCCTGTTTGCGATCGAGGACAGAACTATTTTTTGATTTGTAAAAAATGAGCCAAGGTAATGATCTTTTTCTATTCTTCGTCTTGGAGAACACGCCAGAGACCTCGCGGTGAATTTAAGGAGAAACATTTTTTGAAAAACACTTGCACGTTATGTCCTTGACTTCGAGCATTCCTGTCTTTAGCCTCGAGAGGGTCGTTTCTTGGCCTCGGATTGTTTTGTGTCCTTGGCCTCGTCCTCGAGCCTTGTGTCTTCGACTCAACCTCTACTATTGTTTCTTTAACATTAACTTGAAGGGATAAAGATTAGGCCTAACTAGTGCAGAGATGATTAGAACTGCAAAGAGGAACAGATTTCATCTATTTTTGTTGTGTTTTCTTTTATACAGCAAAATCGTTTTAAGTATTTTTGAGTTGACATTTTCTGAAGACAACTAAATTATGGAAATAAACTAAAAGTGGAATTCCTTCTTATGAATGCCATGGAACTGCAGCAATTAATTTTTATGCTGCTGTTGCCCATAGGCGTAGGCAGAATTTTAGATTGGAGGGGCCCAAACCACAAATCACGTGCAATGACGCCATCAGAAATTTTCAAAAGAGAAAATTTTTGTGGGACAAAAATATCGTAGCACAAGTATAGTGCAGGTTTTTTTGTGCAAGGAAGAACATGAGAAGCTGTGGCCTGGTTTGCCAAAAGTTAAAAAGTGAAAATGTCTTAATTGGGAGACGTTTTGACTAAACTACTATAACGCAATTGTTTCAAAGCAGGGATCTGGGGAAAGAGCCCCCAGCTTCCGGAGACTATGGAGATCTGGGGGCGAAGCCTCTAGCCGCTGGGAAATTTTGGGAAAAAATAAAGCTATTTTAATGCCATTGGATCACATTTCGCACGTGTTCAGAGTTATTAGAGTCATTTCAAACAACTAGATTATTAACATTTGAAAGCCAGTTAAAAAAAACTAAATTGTTCAATCCTCCTTTTACTCACAACTTAAGTGTAAGTGATTTGGCCCAAGTAGAGGGAAGTAAGGTTCACTGCCTCGTTCTATATTTTAGTGGTAAATAATAATCCACTTCAAGAAATTCCTTAGAGATTTTTGTTTTGTCATGAAAACAACCAATTGCAGGAGTGTATGTACAACCAGGGTCATAGGTATAGCCAGGATTTTTGATTGGGGGGGCCAAAGCACAAGTAATGACGTCTTCAGAAATTTTTGAAAGAGGATCTTTTAGTGGGACAGAGATATTGTAGATGGGAAGATCAAAAGCCGTGGCCTGTGTGTTTGCACGTAACCAGGATTTTGCTCTAGGGAGAGGACTTAAACCAAAAATAAAAAGTGCAAAAATGTAAATTGGGATATGTGCTGAGTAAACTAATTTAAATCAAACCATCACAGATGGGGGTCTGGGGGTAGTCTGAGGGCTAAGCTCCCAGCCGCTGTGCAATTTTTTGTAATTTTTTGAAAAAAAACTAGCTATTTTAATGACATTGGATTATATTTAGCACGTGTTTAGTGCCATTTAAAAGAACTAGATTTTTAACATTTGAAAGCCCATTGAAAAATTTAGTTGTTTTAGCCTTTTTTTACTTACAATGTAAGTCCAACACACGTTTAAAATCTTGCATTTTGGGGTTAAATTTTGTAAGTGATTGGACCCAGGTAGGGAAAATTAAGGTACATTGCCTCTTGCAATATTTCAGCAGTAAATAGTAATCCACTCGAACATTTTCCTTAGAGATTTTTTTTCATAAAAATAACCAGTTAAAGGAGTACATGTACGAGTAAATCTATAATTGAATTTGAATTTGATGGGGCCCAGGCCCCCTCAATTCAAATTGAATAATTTGTTCAATGAGCATTTCCCCTAGCTAATTTTTAATTAAGTATTTCGTCGCATAAAAACTAACGAGATGGAAGTACATAGTTATTTAAAAATGGTACAATAGATGGTTACGCCTACTAATTCTTTTACTGCCTGGCCTGGATTTATATTGCGCTTTGGAGATTTTCTTGGCACTTTGGAGATTTTCACAACTTTTTCTGGCTAGTTTAGGTGAATACCAAAAATCTCTCACCATCTGAGCGCAGAGCCCCTGGCGCTGTGCCACATGGTTAATCTGGCCCTAGTTATTGCATTACGCCCATAAAAAGGTTAAATTAGGGCCTGAGATTACAAATTTTATGACAAAAACTCTCAATTCCTCCCAAGTTATACATTTAAATTGGTGGGCAAAAATTAAATTAAGGGGGGCCCGGGGCCCCTGGTCGTCAATATTGTTCACAAATGCTAAAAGAAAGCGTTGCACGCGAAAAATGCTAAAAGAAATTGAAACTGAAGAAACAATTGGCTTTTTTGCCACAGTTTTGTCATAGATAACATTTCAATTGAGGTGGGATACCTGGGCCTCTTGGCTACGCCTATGGCCAGGGGTCCCAAGCCCCCTCAGTTCAAATTCAATGACTTGTTCAATGAGCATTTTTCCAGCTTATTTTTTTCAAATGTGTTTTGTCGCGTAAAAACTGGTGAGGTGGTGGTGAACTGTTATTGAAAAATGGTACAATAGAATAATGATGGTTACGCTCACTAACAATGTTATTGCCCGGGCCGGATCTACATTGCACGAGCCCTTGGCAATTTGGAGATTTTTACGACATCTTCCTGCCTATTATAGGTAAAGGTAAAAAAAAAGTCTTACCATCTGAGCACGGAGCCCCTGGACCACTGCCTTATGGTAAATCCGGCCCTAGTTTTTGCATTAGGTTCATAAAAAAGTTAGATGAGGGTTTGAGGTAGCAACTTTTGGGACAAAAACCCTTAACTTCACCAGGGTTGTACATTTAAATTGGTTGGTAAAAATTGAATTGAGAGAGCGCAGGCCCCCTGATCGTCAATATTGTTGTTACTTACTGGAGTTTTCAAAAAATGCTAAAAGAAACTAATGAAACAATAGAATTTTTTGTCACGTTTTATCATTGGTGGCATTTCAATTGGGTGACCTGGGTCCCTTGGCCCTATTCCGGCTACGTTTATGCTGTTGACTTTTGGTATATAAAGTACTGTAACTAAGTTACTTTTACTTTCTAAAAGTAACTTAGTTACAGTTCTCGGGGAAAAAAGAAACTAAGTTTCCGTGCAGCTACAGTTTTGAAAAACTAACTAGTTACCGTAACAGTTGCGGTCACAGTTACTTTGATTAACAAAATTTTGCTCCTAATAAAGTAAGTGGTTGCAGCTCAGGACAGTCATTTTTTTATTTATCAATATTTGTGCGTTGCGGCTATGGGTTTTGCAACGCTTGATTGAACAGTAATGGTGTAGTGGTAAGAGCGTCCTCCTTGCAGTCGGTAGACCGAAGTTCATTTCCTTGTTGAGGCATACCAAAAGACTTTAAAAATTGATATTCACAGCTTTCCTGCTTGACGTTCAGCATTAAAGGGACCGTGTGAAGATTTAGAGTTGGTGTGGTTGACTTAGGTGGCAGCGACTCGAATACCGTATGGTCATTTCGCTGTCTCCTGGCCAAGGCAATTTGGCGAATTAATCAGTGAAACAAAAACTGATGTAATCGCGTGATGATGACCAGGTGTGTGTGTGTGTGTGTGTGTGTGTGTGTGCATCTAGCAATCGACTTGCACAGTGCATGCGATTAACGTAATTACCAAACGTAGTCCGGTTTGCCTGTGCTGTCACTAAAAAAAGTAATTGTGACTAGTAACTTTTACAGGTCTAATTTTGTAACTATAGGTACCGATTTCGTTACAGTTTTAAAAAAGTAACTAAGTTACCGTTGCAACTACTCAAAAAATAACTAGTTGCAGCAACTAGTTGCAAAAGTAACTAATTACTGCCCACCTCTGGTCGAGCAACTGTGCTGTTTTCGAAAAAAACTTTTCTGTTTTCAAAAAATTAATCTTTTTTGTAACAGCTAATGTAGTTTTTAGATGCCTAAGTCGGCATCGACTGACATAGGCTAATCATGAACCTGCCTAAGTCAATATCAAATGACACAGGCTAATCATGAAATTGCTCAAGTCCGTCTCTGGACTTAGACATTTTTATCATAACAGCATAAATCGCACTTTAGTGGCGATTTTTGAAATCTGAAAAGTTTACGAGGTGCGCCTTTCCACGCTGATCATTTTGGTATGAATAACTCATTTTGCCCAAAAATCGATTTAGACATTTATTTTATGAGGCTGACGACATACGAAACTTGAACTAGCAAACAACCTGGCAAAAATCTGTCCAAATGCCCAAGATAGTAAAAATAGATGTAAAAATATACCCAATGAGATTTTGTCGAAATGCATGCCAATAGGCAAGGCGTTGTTAACAAAAACGGGAAAGGGGAAAAAGCTTTCAGGGCTTTTGTTTTTGAGATAATTTTCCTAAGACCAAAAAAAAGGCTAAAGCTTTCTAAATTTTTTTTTGTTTGAGTAATTATCTTCTAACACAAAAAATTGGATAAAAAAAGGGTCGTTAATTTTATCAGCATTAAGTTTTGCAATAAAATGCGGTTGCAAGAGGAAAATTGTTCAGTTCTTGAAAGAGTGAGGTTTGAAAAAGAGACCAGAAGTATTTCCTTTGTCGCATGCGTATTTGATGCTATTCCCACCTCTATCGTTACCCTGGATGCTCGTGCCAAAAAGTTTTTGCCATGCAGTAGGTACATTTTGCTACCTTATGTCGAACAGATATTAAGTAATAGTCTACAATACTTCTTTTATTAATTGCATTTGAGTTTATAATTTTTAAAAGATACGATAACATTTAACCGGAATCTGAGTGCGACATCCAAAATATGTTGCGCTGCACTATTGATATTCTAGAAAAATGTGTTTAGAAACCAAAGGTGGGTTTAAAAATTATATCGATGATAAAAAAGTTAAATTAATAAATTATTCTTGAGTGATAACTTAAAATAAAAGTAAAAACTTCAAACTAATGAATTTATAAACTGCTCTAAATTAATGGTTCCCAACCGCCGGTGCCAGTAAATTTTTGGCGGTCTGCAGAATATCTTCTTTCCACACATGATTCCAATGCTGGTATTCATTAAAAAACTCATTTTATGTTTGGCTGACCTTTAGTAAGCAAAACTGACGTTTCTCCATTTCCTTTTTACCTTTTTTCGAAGATGTCAGCAAGTGTTACCGTACTCTCAAAGGAAAAGAAAAACTGATTGAATTATATACGATTCTACATGCACTCAAAATATAAAAGAATCTTTGACTCAATTCTAGAGACTTCTTGAAAATGAATATCGGCCGACTCTTAAGTTGTTGATGGTATTTTCAACCAGCTACTTAAATTTCTTTCAGCCCTGACGAAAACTTTTTCAGCTTTGATTTAAAACAAAACAAAGTGTTCGATTGGATATGTAAGCAATGCTACGTGTTTAAAAAACATCTTTGCCGCTCGCTTCTTTCTCATATTAGCATCGAAATAGCAACAAATTTCCCAATAACTTTGATTTTGTACTATACGTCCATAAACTGACATTTGTTGAAACTGTTGTATTTAATTCTATATCTACCGGGCTATTTTTACACCGTATTTGTACCGGGTGGGGGAATTTACCCTTACCTCAAAACTGTTTGGTAAGTGATAAAAGTAATATTTTTTGCTTGTTGAAGCTATTTGTTGTTAAATTTTTAAACATAAAATATTTTGAGGTTGTGACGTCACGAAAACGATGATGAAGTCATCAAGACCAGTAAATCCTTATAACAGCATGCAAATTTGTTTAAGTGTTGCTAAATATGATTTTTAGCTTGAACTTTTGTTATTTCAATGACATCTCTGATAAAGCCACCGCAGATGATGACGTCACATGCATGATGACGTCACATGAATGATGACGTCATCTTTAATATATTATGTTGATTATTATTTGTAATTTTTTATGACAGAGATACAGTATAATTCACAAATATTTTACAATACTGCAGTTTTATTTTCATTATATCATTCAACAGCTGATAAAAACCGATATTTTTTTATGTAAACGCAGTTTTATTTCAAAAAACAGCAAAATCAGCAATATTTTTGAATAATGATGTCATCAATGACGTAACGATGATGCAATGCATTTGTCAGTAAATAAAATATTTTACTCCAGCTAAAGATTAGCATCGATAATGAGTACGCAGTACAATGAATAGAATAAGCGCTATGATAAGCATGCATTGTGCTCAAAACTGTATAAAACTGCTTACGTGCCTTTGACAAAGGCAAAAATGACGTCACTTCCGGTTATCTGGCTAACCCCAAAGTTTCTGAAAATGTGTGTAATTAAATTTGATTTAAAGTCAGGGCGCATCAAAGCAAAACTTCTTATTAGTGTAGGAGCTTTATTAAAATAACTAAGAGGGGGGCAAATTTGACCCCCGGTACAAATAGGGTTATAAGCGTAACATATGCCAAAACAGTACGTAGCCAGGGGCGGCAGGGGCAGGCGCTATAGTCTCCCCCATTAGCCTGTCGACCAAAATGCAAAATAAATACCTTTTTTTTTTTAACACTTCTGAAACTATCTTTTGCTCTGGAATGAACTGAAAACTGATTTAAAGCATCTTTTGAAACATTATTTAGGGGTTCTATTTTGTCAAAAATAAAACTCACAAATCAGTGAAAACTTTAAAAAAATGGCCAAAAATTGGTAATCAAATTTATCGCTTGTTTAAAAATGCTGAATATAAGTTTCATTAAAAATATATAAGCTTAAAAATTGGGGGAAGGAAAGGGGGTTATTCAGTAAGTAGTAGTGAAGCACTTATTGCTTCTCTCAAATCTCATTTTATTATCACCCAATCATCTTTTTCCATAAAGTATAGAAGAAATAAATTACTCCGCGTGAGTTTTATTGAACTGTAGGATTTTATGATTTACCAGCTTGTAAATAAGAGAACTGAATTTAAATATACCATTATAGTCAACTTCCACATAGCGCAGTTACGTAACCAGTTTTATTACGTTTTTGCACTGCTAATTCCTATCCCACGTTTTAAAACCAATAATTTTTATTAAATAGGCCCAAAATTTAATTATTTTTGCAAAAATAAGAAAAAAATTTTTCGAGCGCTAGGGGCTCCGCCCCCCCACCCCCAAATATCCCTTCCATTGCAGATTTCAGGCTATACAGACCTGAGCTAAAATAATCCATTATTTTATGTCATTTATTTTGCGATACTTAAACAAATGCGATAATAACTACACCGGTATTTGCATAACCATTGCGTTTTTGAGAGTCGGTCTGTGAACATTTGTTTAGTTTTTACTAGTCCGCCGGTATAAAAAGGTTTGAAAACACTCTTTTAAGTAAACTACAGTATATATTTTGACGAGACAAAGGTATTTTATCTGATTAAATTCACTTCGGCAAAATGAGAATTCATAAAGAACCTTAAGCCTTGATTGCAACTGAGACAGCTCATATTCCAGAAAGAAAACGCATTGCCGCAAAACGTGGACGTTCTGGCTCAAAGACTAGTTTTATTGCCAATGCTGCTTCTTCATCAACCTTGTTTGAGCCAAAGAAAACTACAGAAAATAGTCAGAAAACTACGCCATTTTTTCAAAAGCTAAATTCGCAAAGCCTAACAAGTGACAATCAAGATCAAAAAACTACTCTGCATTAAAGACAGCCGACTATACTGTACATTAGGATTAAGAATATTTCAAGTTTTGGAATGAAATTAAATTTATGGTTTGAAATCAATGAACTTTTTTATGTTAAGTATTTTTACACTGATATTTAATTCTGAAACGAAAAAAAGCTAGCACACCAAATACTTTGAAGTTTTTTAGATTTTTGGCATATTTTAACATGTCAATCATGAGTTTTCAAGAAATTTCATATCTTGATCATTATAGACTTTCAAAATTACAAGAGGGACCGTAACCACAAGGGTTGAGGGTGGGCTAAAGCCGTTTAAGAAAAGCTAAAGCTCTAGTTGGTCTGGCAGACATGCAGACAAAATTGACAAACTCAAAGGATTTTTCTTTTGCCCAAATATTTTGTGTCGTTGGCTTCAAGTGAAATATTTTTTTAGTTTAGTGATGGCCAGCTTTTCAAGTGTAATTCGTTGGCCCCCACTTGATAACACTGGCCAACACAATTTTTGGTGCCAAGAAGTTAAGAACGGTTTCAGGCTAATTTGGGAGTGCTGATTCCAAAAATGATCTTGTTTTTGCTCTATCAGGTCAATTTTTTGAGATACCCAACATTTTTGGTTTCTATGCGATAGGCTGTTTAGCAGTGTCTTCAGTAGGATGCTGTTTCATGTCTTTGTCTTTTATGTCTTTTACTTGATTTGTGTTTCAGAAGTGTTTTTATTGCCGCTTTAGTAGGCAGGAAATATAAACATCTATTGTTTACACACTCCCTTTTACTCTTTTGTATCTCTCATCACTAATCTTAAAGCTGCCGTTCTGTCTCACTAGACTACTGCAGCTGAAGAGCTTAGCACTGATAAACAGTCACGTTTACTGCTTAGTGCATAGGTTGAAAAATAAGCATAACTAAATAAGCAATATCCACTTGCAGTAACTATCAGTTGTGATGATATGGAAGTGCATGTCAGTTTATAAGAGAAGATATAGATAGTCAAGTTAGATATACAGATATAGTTAGATACTGTACCACTGTATATTCATTAGTTACATACACTATACTAGGCTGTAATATACTGCTATATCATAGCGTTACCGGTATATGAAGCTAACATTAGTTTATATTGTTATGCAGATACATTACATCTAAAGCAGTAAGTTATGGCTACTTCATCAAGAAGAAGTTGTTTAATTGACCCTAATGTTTTTTGTTATATACGTGGCGAATACACATTGGAGCACAACCGAAAGCTAATCACCGATTTTGTGAAACAAGCTTATTTAGCTTATTTCAAAGTGAAACTTGGTGATCAAGACAAATCATGGGCTCCCCATATTGTTTGCAAAACCTGCATCGAGCATTTACGGCAATGGACAAAGAAACAAAGAAAAGGTTTGAGGTTCGCAATTCCGATGGTGTGTCTAGAGCCAAAAGATCATTACAGTGACTGTTACTTTTGTGGAATAAAGACCAAAGGCATCAATAAAAAGAATAGAACCTCATTAACATATCCAAGTTTGGATTCGGCAATCAGGCCTGTTCCACACAGTGAAGAACTTCCTATTCCTGTTTTTGAAGGTTTGCCTCAACTTGAATCTGCTTTATCCAGTGAAGATGATCTTTCTTCTACTGACAGTGAAACTACTATTGCAGACAAAGACTTTCCACCTTCTCTGTTACCTCCACAACTATTTTCACAAAATGAACTAAATAATTTGGCAAGAGACCTGAACTTGTCCAAAGAGTCTTCTGAACTGTTGGCATCAAGACTAGAAGAAAAGAATCTTTTACAACCAGGAACATTTATAACTTACTACCAAAATCGTCACGCTGAATTTCTACCTTATTTTACATAAGAAAAAGATATAGTATTTTGCAATAATGTTGAGGGCGTTCTGAAGAAGCTTGGTGTCACCTAATATGATCCCAATGATTGGCGAATTTTTATTGATAGTTGCAAACGAAGTTTAAAACGTGTTCTCTTGCACAATGAAAATGACTTTGGATCTATTCCCGTTGGACATTCTACAACACTCAAAGAAAAAAACAGCGATATTAAATTTGTTTTACAAAAAAATTGGCTATTACAAGCACAACTGGATCATATGTGTGGATCTGAAAATGGTTCAATTTTTATTGAGATTACAAGGAGGATATACCAAGTTTCCATGCTTTATTTGCTTGTGGGATAGCCGAGCTAGAGAACAGCATTGGAGACAAAAAGATTGGCCAGTGAGAGAACAAATGGTACCAGGTGAGAAGAACATACAAGCCCCACCGCTAATGGAAAGATCCAAAATAGTTTTTCCTCCATTACATATCAAGCAGGGAGTCATGAAACAATTCGTCAAAGCACTGAACAAGGAAGGTGCATGTTTAAAATATATCTGCGGCAAATTTCCAGGTTTAACAATACAAAAATTAAAAGCTGGTATTTTAAACGGACCCCAAATAAGAAAATTAATGAATGATCATGAGTTTCCCTCATCCATGAGCAAAGAAGAATTTTATGCCTGGGATGCATTTGTGAAAATAGTTAAAAACTTTTTTGGAAACAAAAAAGCATCCAACTACAAAGAGCTTGTAGCTACCTTACTGAGCTATTTTGAAGATATCGGTGCTAAAATGAGCATCAAGGTTCATTTCTTGCACAGTCATCTTGATCGCTTTCCTGAAAATTTGGGTGCACTTAGTGAAGAACAAGAAGAAAGATTCCATCAAGACGTTAAGGAAATGGAAGAGAGGTATCAAGGGAGATGGGATGCTGTCATGCTAGCCGATTACTGCTGGTCTATCAAACATGGTTCTGTTGCCACTCATAGCCGCAAATCATTAAAATGCAAATGTATGGTCGGCACTTCATAAATATGGCAGCCTACTTTTCATCATTCTGTTGTTTTAGTGTTTTTTGTAGCTATTAAAGAAATTGGTATGTGCAACATATTTTTGATGTTACACTATCTTATACTTTGTAAAAAAACTTTTACAGATATTCAAATGATCATCTTTTAGTACAGAAATGCTCATTAATTGGTATACCATAGCGAAAAAACTAGACCTGATGGAGAAAAAATAGCTGCATTTTTGAAATCAGCGACCCCAAATTAGCCAAGATTAGTCCAAAAATCATTGGCACCATTCAAAAAATTTTTTTTTGTTGGCCAGTGTAATAAGCTCTGTTTACGGCCCTGGCTCAAATTATAATCTGTTTTGCAAAATTGACACTGCGCATGATCACAATACCAGACATGCGCCAAAGAATTACATTTTTGACCAAGAATGAAAAAATGTATTACTCAAAATCTATTGGCCTTTAGAGGGTCAAAACTCTGCACAAACATTGACAATGTTTATAAAAATAATGAATTTAGTACCGCTTCCTTTAAAAAAAACTGCATAAAAATTTCTGATTCGCAAATATTAAATCGACCTCCGCGGCAAAATTATTAATTTTTCAATTTATTCAACGCTTGATACTTGTAGTATACTTTTTCAGCTAATATTGTTCGTTGCTTTTCTCGCTTGTTGAAGACTACTGGTTTGCAGAGCGCAGTCTATCATTTAAGTAATCTATTGCGCCCATTTTAATCATATTTTCCTATTG
>OZ014470.1:6358779-6412328 GCA_963965965.1 Trididemnum nubilum | reverse complement strand
CCTCAAGATTTTTGGGTCAACAAAAGTTTTCATAAATTTGGACATTTGGCCAAAAAGTCTGAGCAAAACAAAAAAACCCAAGACTCCAATATCTGCCGACGATCTGCTATTTTACATCTGCGCTTAAGCAAAGAACAAATTTGATATGCAAATTATGCTTTACTAATAAATAAATATCTGTCCCGAAATTCAAAGAAAAAGATTGCAAGTTCACAACAGCCAACTTTCAGCCGTATTTTGTGGATATTGTTCGCAACTACAGCTTTACTTTGCAGTATTGTTGTGCCACTTTCTGCTAAATGCAATGATGAGAGAGCAATCTCGTATTATAATGCATTAAACCATTTTGGCTATTAACACGTAAATAATAGGCTTAGCAGGAATACCTAAAGATTGGCTTTTTTGAACATTTTGTGTGCTTTTTGTTTTTCATTAATTACAAAGAAAATGTTTGTTTACACAAAATTTTAACGTCAGCTTCATAGCCAGTATTATTATACCACTAGTCTCCACTACTTTTTTAAAGCTTAGTTGTGTTTCTGTCTACAGTACTATACTTTGAACCAAATCAAATCAGATCCAGTTTATTGTTCGCCAAATACACCGAGAAAAAAAGAAAACGCTCACACACTCTTCAATTAAATAAGTTAATCCTGATAAGGAGTATTGGCTAGGAAACACCAAAAACTGGAAAGTTTACGAGTCTAGGTGCTTCCCAGATTGTTTACAATAGGAAAATATGATTAAAATGGGCGCAATAGATTACTTAAATGATAGACTGCGCTCTGCAAACCAGTAGTCTTCAACAAGCGAGAAAAGCAACGAACAATATTAGCTGAAAAAGTATACTACAAGTATCAAGCGTTGAATAAATTGAAAAATTAATAATTTTGCCGCGGAGGTCGATTTAATATTTGCGAATCAGAAATTTTTATGCAGTTTTTTTTAAAGGAAGCGGTACTAAATTCATTATTTTTATAAACATTGTCAATGTTTGTGCAGAGTTTTGACCCTCTAAAGGCCAATAGATTTTGAGTAATACATTTTTTCATTCTTGGTCAAAAATGTAATTCTTTGGCGCATGTCTGGTATTGTGATCATGCGCAGTGTCAATTTTGCAAAACAGATTATAATTTGAGCCAGGGCCGTAAACAGAGCTTATTACACTGGCCAACAAAAAAAAATTTTTTGAAT
Organism: Trididemnum nubilum; assembly: GCA_963965965.1. NCBI lineage: Eukaryota > Metazoa > Chordata > Ascidiacea > Aplousobranchia > Didemnidae > Trididemnum > Trididemnum nubilum. The sequence continues at coordinate 6,411,134 of OZ014470.1, read as the reverse complement.
GGTGCCAATGATTTTTGGACTAATCTTGGCTAATTTGGGGTCGCTGATTTCAAAAATGCAGCTATTTTTTCTCCATCAGGTCTAGTTTTTTCGCTATGGTATACCAATTAATGAGCATTTCTGTACTAAAAGATGATCATTTGAATATCTGTAAAAGTTTTTTTACAAAGTATAAGATAGTGTAACATCAAAAATATGTTGCACATACCAATTTCTTTAATAGCTACAAAAAACACTAAAACAACAGAATGATGAAAAGTAGGCTGCCATATTTATGAAGTGCCGACCATACATTTGCATTTTAATGATTTGCGGCTATGAGTGGCAACAGAACCATGTTTGATAGACCAGCAGTAATCGGCTAGCATGACAGCATCCCATCTCCCTTGATACCTCTCTTCCATTTCCTTAACGTCTTGATGGAATCTTTCTTCTTGTTCTTCACTAAGTGCACCCAAATTTTCAGGAAAGCGATCAAGATGACTGTGCAAGAAATGAACCTTGATGCTCATTTTAGCACCGATATCTTCAAAATAGCTCAGTAAGGTAGCTACAAGCTCTTTGTAGTTGGATGCTTTTTTGTTTCCAAAAAAGTTTTTAACTATTTTCACAAATGCATCCCAGGCATAAAATTCTTCTTTGCTCATGGATGAGGGAAACTCATGATCATTCATTAATTTTCTTATTTGGGGTCCGTTTAAAATACCAGCTTTTAATTTTTGTATTGTTAAACCTGGAAATTTGCCGCAGATATATTTTAAACATGCACCTTCCTTGTTCAGTGCTTTGACGAATTGTTTCATGACTCCCTGCTTGATATGTAATGGAGGAAAAACTATTTTGGATCTTTCCATTAGCGGTGGGGCTTGTATGTTCTTCTCACCTGGTACCATTTGTTCTCTCACTGGCCAATCTTTTTGTCTCCAATGCTGTTCTCTAGCTCGGCTATCCCACAAGCAAATAAAGCATGGAAACTTGGTATATCCTCCTTGTAATCTCAATAAAAATTGAACCATTTTCAGATCCACACATATGATCCAGTTGTGCTTGTAATAGCCAATTTTTTTGTAAAACAAATTTAATATCGCTGTTTTTTTCTTTGAGTGTTGTAGAATGTCCAACGGGAATAGATCCAAAGTCATTTTCATTGTGCAAGAGAACACGTTTTAAACTTCGTTTGCAACTATCAATAAAAATTCGCCAATCATTGGGATCATATTAGGTGACACCAAGCTTCTTCAGAACGCCCTCAACATTATTGCAAAATACTATATCTTTTTCTTATGTAAAATAAGGTAGAAATTCAGCGTGACGATTTTGGTAGTAAGTTATAAATGTTCCTGGTTGTAAAAGATTCTTTTCTTCTAGTCTTGATGCCAACAGTTCAGAAGACTCTTTGGACAAGTTCAGGTCTCTTGCCAAATTATTTAGTTCATTTTGTGAAAATAGTTGTGGAGGTAACAGAGAAGGTGGAAAGTCTTTGTCTGCAATAGTAGTTTCACTGTCAGTAGAAGAAAGATCATCTTCACTGGATAAAGCAGATTCAAGTTGAGGCAAACCTTCAAAAACAGGAATAGGAAGTTCTTCACTGTGTGGAACAGGCCTGATTGCCGAATCCAAACTTGGATATGTTAATGAGGTTCTATTCTTTTTATTGATGCCTTTGGTCTTTATTCCACAAAAGTAACAGTCACTGTAATGATCTTTTGGCTCTAGACACACCATCGGAATTGCGAACCTCAAACCTTTTCTTTGTTTCTTTGTCCATTGCCGTAAATGCTCGATGCAGGTTTTGCAAACAATATGGGGAGCCCATGATTTGTCTTGATCACCAAGTTTCACTTTGAAATAAGCTAAATAAGCTTGTTTCACAAAATCGGTGATTAGCTTTCGGTTGTGCTCCAATGTGTATTCGCCACGTATATAACAAAAAACATTAGGGTCAATTAAACAACTTCTTCTTGATGAAGTAGCCATAACTTACTGCTTTAGATGTAATGTATCTGCATAACAATATAAACTAATGTTAGCTTCATATACCGGTAACGCTATGATATAGCAGTATATTACAGCCTAGTATAGTGTATGTAACTAATGAATATACAGTGGTACAGTATCTAACTATATCTGTATATCTAACTTGACTATCTATATCTTCTCTTATAAACTGACATGCACTTCCATATCATCACAACTGATAGTTACTGCAAGTGGATATTGCTTATTTAGTTATGCTTATTTTTCAACCTATGCACTAAGCAGTAAACGTGACTGTTTATCAGTGCTAAGCTCTTCAGCTGCAGTAGTCTAGTGAGACAGAACGGCAGCTTTAAGATTAGTGATGAGAGATACAAAAGAGTAAAAGGGAGTGTGTAAACAATAGATGTTTATATTTCCTGCCTACTAAAGCGGCAATAAAAACACTTCTGAAACACAAATCAAGTAAAAGACATAAAAGACAAAGACATGAAACAGCATCCTACTGAAGACACTGCTAAACAGCCTATCGCATAGAAACCAAAAATGTTGGGTATCTCAAAAAATTGACCTGATAGAGCAAAAACAAGATCATTTTTGGAATCAGCACTCCCAAATTAGCCTGAAACCGTTCTTAACTTCTTGGCACCAAAAATTGTGTTGGCCAGTGTTATCAAGTGGGGGCCAACGAATTACACTTGAAAAGCTGGCCATCACTAAACTAAAAAAATATTTCACTTGAAGCCAACGACACAAAATATTTGGGCAAAAGAAAAATCCTTTGAGTTTGTCAATTTTGTCTGCATGTCTGCCAGACCAACTAGAGCTTTAGCTTTTCTTAAACGGCTTTAGCCCACCCTCAACCCTTGTGGTTACGGTCCCTCTTGTAATTTTGAAAGTCTATAATGATCAAGATATGAAATTTCTTGAAAACTCATGATTGACATGTTAAAATATGCCAAAAATCTAAAAAACTTCAAAGTATTTGGTGTGCTAGCTTTTTTTCGTTTCAGAATTAAATATCAGTGTAAAAATACTTAACATAAAAAAGTTCATTGATTTCAAACCATAAATTTAATTTCATTCCAAAACTTGAAATATTCTTAATCCTAATGTACAGTATAGTCGGCTGTCTTTAATGCAGAGTAGTTTTTTGATCTTGATTGTCACTTGTTAGGCTTTGCGAATTTAGCTTTTGAAAAAATGGCGTAGTTTTCTGACTATTTTCTGTAGTTTTCTTTGGCTCAAACAAGGTTGATGAAGAAGCAGCATTGGCAATAAAACTAGTCTTTGAGCCAGAACGTCCACGTTTTGCGGCAATGCGTTTTCTTTCTGGAATATGAGCTGTCTCAGTTGCAATCAAGGCTTAAGGTTCTTTATGAATTCTCATTTTGCCGAAGTGAATTTAATCAGATAAAATACCTTTGTCTCGTCAAAATATATACTGTAGTTTACTTAAAAGAGTGTTTTCAAACCTTTTTATACCGGCGGACTAGTAAAAACTAAACAAATGTTCACAGACCGACTCTCAAAAACGCAATGGTTATGCAAATACCGGTGTAGTTATTATCGCATTTGTTTAAGTATCGCAAAATAAATGACATAAAATAATGGATTATTTTAGCTCAGGTCTGTATAGCCTGAAATCTGCAATGGAAGGGATATTTGGGGGTGGGGGGGCGGAGCCCCTAGCGCTCGAAAAATTTTTTTCTTATTTTTGCAAAAATAATTAAATTTTGGGCCTATTTAATAAAAATTATTGGTTTTAAAACGTGGGATAGGAATTAGCAGTGCAAAAACGTAATAAAACTGGTTACGTAACTGCGCTATGTGGAAGTTGACTATAATGGTATATTTAAATTCAGTTCTCTTATTTACAAGCTGGTAAATCATAAAATCCTACAGTTCAATAAAACTCACGCGGAGTAATTTATTTCTTCTATACTTTATGGAAAAAGATGATTGGGTGATAATAAAATGAGATTTGAGAGAAGCAATAAGTGCTTCACTACTACTTACTGAATAACCCCCTTTCCTTCCCCCAATTTTTAAGCTTATATATTTTTAATGAAACTTATATTCAGCATTTTTAAACAAGCGATAAATTTGATTACCAATTTTTGGCCATTTTTTTAAAGTTTTCACTGATTTGTGAGTTTTATTTTTGACAAAATAGAACCCCTAAATAATGTTTCAAAAGATGCTTTAAATCAGTTTTCAGTTCATTCCAGAGCAAAAGATAGTTTCAGAAGTGTTAAAAAAAAAAAGGTATTTATTTTGCATTTTGGTCGACAGGCTAATGGGGGAGACTATAGCGCCTGCCCCTGCCGCCCCTGGCTACGTACTGTTTTGGCATATGTTACGCTTATAACCCTATTTGTACCGGGGGTCAAATTTGCCCCCCTCTTAGTTATTTTAATAAAGCTCCTACACTAATAAGAAGTTTTGCTTTGATGCGCCCTGACTTTAAATCAAATTTAATTACACACATTTTCAGAAACTTTGGGGTTAGCCAGATAACCGGAAGTGACGTCATTTTTGCCTTTGTCAAAGGCACGTAAGCAGTTTTATACAGTTTTGAGCACAATGCATGCTTATCATAGCGCTTATTCTATTCATTGTACTGCGTACTCATTATCGATGCTAATCTTTAGCTGGAGTAAAATATTTTATTTACTGACAAATGCATTGCATCATCGTTACGTCATTGATGACATCATTATTCAAAAATATTGCTGATTTTGCTGTTTTTTGAAATAAAACTGCGTTTACATAAAAAAATATCGGTTTTTATCAGCTGTTGAATGATATAATGAAAATAAAACTGCAGTATTGTAAAATATTTGTGAATTATACTGTATCTCTGTCATAAAAAATTACAAATAATAATCAACATAATATATTAAAGATGACGTCATCATTCATGTGACGTCATCATGCATGTGACGTCATCATCTGCGGTGGCTTTATCAGAGATGTCATTGAAATAACAAAAGTTCAAGCTAAAAATCATATTTAGCAACACTTAAACAAATTTGCATGCTGTTATAAGGATTTACTGGTCTTGATGACTTCATCATCGTTTTCGTGACGTCACAACCTCAAAATATTTTATGTTTAAAAATTTAACAACAAATAGCTTCAACAAGCAAAAAATATTACTTTTATCACTTACCAAACAGTTTTGAGGTAAGGGTAAATTCCCCCACCCGGTACAAATACGGTGTAAAAATAGCCCGGTAGATATAGAATTAAATACAACAGTTTCAACAAATGTCAGTTTATGGACGTATAGTACAAAATCAAAGTTATTGGGAAATTTGTTGCTATTTCGATGCTAATATGAGAAAGAAGCGAGCGGCAAAGATGTTTTTTAAACACGTAGCATTGCTTACATATCCAATCGAACACTTTGTTTTGTTTTAAATCAAAGCTGAAAAAGTTTTCGTCAGGGCTGAAAGAAATTTAAGTAGCTGGTTGAAAATACCATCAACAACTTAAGAGTCGGCCGATATTCATTTTCAAGAAGTCTCTAGAATTGAGTCAAAGATTCTTTTATATTTTGAGTGCATGTAGAATCGTATATAATTCAATCAGTTTTTCTTTTCCTTTGAGAGTACGGTAACACTTGCTGACATCTTCGAAAAAAGGTAAAAAGGAAATGGAGAAACGTCAGTTTTGCTTACTAAAGGTCAGCCAAACATAAAATGAGTTTTTTAATGAATACCAGCATTGGAATCATGTGTGGAAAGAAGATATTCTGCAGACCGCCAAAAATTTACTGGCACCGGCGGTTGGGAACCATTAATTTAGAGCAGTTTATAAATTCATTAGTTTGAAGTTTTTACTTTTATTTTAAGTTATCACTCAAGAATAATTTATTAATTTAACTTTTTTATCATCGATATAATTTTTAAACCCACCTTTGGTTTCTAAACACATTTTTCTAGAATATCAATAGTGCAGCGCAACATATTTTGGATGTCGCACTCAGATTCCGGTTAAATGTTATCGTATCTTTTAAAAATTATAAACTCAAATGCAATTAATAAAAGAAGTATTGTAGACTATTACTTAATATCTGTTCGACATAAGGTAGCAAAATGTACCTACTGCATGGCAAAAACTTTTTGGCACGAGCATCCAGGGTAACGATAGAGGTGGGAATAGCATCAAATACGCATGCGACAAAGGAAATACTTCTGGTCTCTTTTTCAAACCTCACTCTTTCAAGAACTGAACAATTTTCCTCTTGCAACCGCATTTTATTGCAAAACTTAATGCTGATAAAATTAACGACCCTTTTTTTATCCAATTTTTTGTGTTAGAAGATAATTACTCAAACAAAAAAAAATTTAGAAAGCTTTAGCCTTTTTTTTGGTCTTAGGAAAATTATCTCAAAAACAAAAGCCCTGAAAGCTTTTTCCCCTTTCCCGTTTTTGTTAACAACGCCTTGCCTATTGGCATGCATTTCGACAAAATCTCATTGGGTATATTTTTACATCTATTTTTACTATCTTGGGCATTTGGACAGATTTTTGCCAGGTTGTTTGCTAGTTCAAGTTTCGTATGTCGTCAGCCTCATAAAATAAATGTCTAAATCGATTTTTGGGCAAAATGAGTTATTCATACCAAAATGATCAGCGTGGAAAGGCGCACCTCGTAAACTTTTCAGATTTCAAAAATCGCCACTAAAGTGCGATTTATGCTGTTATGATAAAAATGTCTAAGTCCAGAGACGGACTTGAGCAATTTCATGATTAGCCTGTGTCATTTGATATTGACTTAGGCAGGTTCATGATTAGCCTATGTCAGTCGATGCCGACTTAGGCATCTAAAAACTACATTAGCTGTTACAAAAAAGATTAATTTTTTGAAAACAGAAAAGTTTTTTTCGAAAACAGCACAGTTGCTCGACCAGAGGTGGGCAGTAATTAGTTACTTTTGCAACTAGTTGCTGCAACTAGTTATTTTTTGAGTAGTTGCAACGGTAACTTAGTTACTTTTTTAAAACTGTAACGAAATCGGTACCTATAGTTACAAAATTAGACCTGTAAAAGTTACTAGTCACAATTACTTTTTTTAGTGACAGCACAGGCAAACCGGACTACGTTTGGTAATTACGTTAATCGCATGCACTGTGCAAGTCGATTGCTAGATGCACACACACACACACACACACACACACACACCTGGTCATCATCACGCGATTACATCAGTTTTTGTTTCACTGATTAATTCGCCAAATTGCCTTGGCCAGGAGACAGCGAAATGACCATACGGTATTCGAGTCGCTGCCACCTAAGTCAACCACACCAACTCTAAATCTTCACACGGTCCCTTTAATGCTGAACGTCAAGCAGGAAAGCTGTGAATATCAATTTTTAAAGTCTTTTGGTATGCCTCAACAAGGAAATGAACTTCGGTCTACCGACTGCAAGGAGGACGCTCTTACCACTACACCATTACTGTTCAATCAAGCGTTGCAAAACCCATAGCCGCAACGCACAAATATTGATAAATAAAAAAATGACTGTCCTGAGCTGCAACCACTTACTTTATTAGGAGCAAAATTTTGTTAATCAAAGTAACTGTGACCGCAACTGTTACGGTAACTAGTTAGTTTTTCAAAACTGTAGCTGCACGGAAACTTAGTTTCTTTTTTCCCCGAGAACTGTAACTAAGTTACTTTTAGAAAGTAAAAGTAACTTAGTTACAGTACTTTATATACCAAAAGTCAACAGCATAAACGTAGCCGGAATAGGGCCAAGGGACCCAGGTCACCCAATTGAAATGCCACCAATGATAAAACGTGACAAAAAATTCTATTGTTTCATTAGTTTCTTTTAGCATTTTTTGAAAACTCCAGTAAGTAACAACAATATTGACGATCAGGGGGCCTGCGCTCTCTCAATTCAATTTTTACCAACCAATTTAAATGTACAACCCTGGTGAAGTTAAGGGTTTTTGTCCCAAAAGTTGCTACCTCAAACCCTCATCTAACTTTTTTATGAACCTAATGCAAAAACTAGGGCCGGATTTACCATAAGGCAGTGGTCCAGGGGCTCCGTGCTCAGATGGTAAGACTTTTTTTTTACCTTTACCTATAATAGGCAGGAAGATGTCGTAAAAATCTCCAAATTGCCAAGGGCTCGTGCAATGTAGATCCGGCCCGGGCAATAACATTGTTAGTGAGCGTAACCATCATTATTCTATTGTACCATTTTTCAATAACAGTTCACCACCACCTCACCAGTTTTTACGCGACAAAACACATTTGAAAAAAATAAGCTGGAAAAATGCTCATTGAACAAGTCATTGAATTTGAACTGAGGGGGCTTGGGACCCCTGGCCATAGGCGTAGCCAAGAGGCCCAGGTATCCCACCTCAATTGAAATGTTATCTATGACAAAACTGTGGCAAAAAAGCCAATTGTTTCTTCAGTTTCAATTTCTTTTAGCATTTTTCGCGTGCAACGCTTTCTTTTAGCATTTGTGAACAATATTGACGACCAGGGGCCCCGGGCCCCCCTTAATTTAATTTTTGCCCACCAATTTAAATGTATAACTTGGGAGGAATTGAGAGTTTTTGTCATAAAATTTGTAATCTCAGGCCCTAATTTAACCTTTTTATGGGCGTAATGCAATAACTAGGGCCAGATTAACCATGTGGCACAGCGCCAGGGGCTCTGCGCTCAGATGGTGAGAGATTTTTGGTATTCACCTAAACTAGCCAGAAAAAGTTGTGAAAATCTCCAAAGTGCCAAGAAAATCTCCAAAGCGCAATATAAATCCAGGCCAGGCAGTAAAAGAATTAGTAGGCGTAACCATCTATTGTACCATTTTTAAATAACTATGTACTTCCATCTCGTTAGTTTTTATGCGACGAAATACTTAATTAAAAATTAGCTAGGGGAAATGCTCATTGAACAAATTATTCAATTTGAATTGAGGGGGCCTGGGCCCCATCAAATTCAAATTCAATTATAGATTTACTCGTACATGTACTCCTTTAACTGGTTATTTTTATGAAAAAAAATCTCTAAGGAAAATGTTCGAGTGGATTACTATTTACTGCTGAAATATTGCAAGAGGCAATGTACCTTAATTTTCCCTACCTGGGTCCAATCACTTACAAAATTTAACCCCAAAATGCAAGATTTTAAACGTGTGTTGGACTTACATTGTAAGTAAAAAAAGGCTAAAACAACTAAATTTTTCAATGGGCTTTCAAATGTTAAAAATCTAGTTCTTTTAAATGGCACTAAACACGTGCTAAATATAATCCAATGTCATTAAAATAGCTAGTTTTTTTTCAAAAAATTACAAAAAATTGCACAGCGGCTGGGAGCTTAGCCCTCAGACTACCCCCAGACCCCCATCTGTGATGGTTTGATTTAAATTAGTTTACTCAGCACATATCCCAATTTACATTTTTGCACTTTTTATTTTTGGTTTAAGTCCTCTCCCTAGAGCAAAATCCTGGTTACGTGCAAACACACAGGCCACGGCTTTTGATCTTCCCATCTACAATATCTCTGTCCCACTAAAAGATCCTCTTTCAAAAATTTCTGAAGACGTCATTACTTGTGCTTTGGCCCCCCCAATCAAAAATCCTGGCTATACCTATGACCCTGGTTGTACATACACTCCTGCAATTGGTTGTTTTCATGACAAAACAAAAATCTCTAAGGAATTTCTTGAAGTGGATTATTATTTACCACTAAAATATAGAACGAGGCAGTGAACCTTACTTCCCTCTACTTGGGCCAAATCACTTACACTTAAGTTGTGAGTAAAAGGAGGATTGAACAATTTAGTTTTTTTTAACTGGCTTTCAAATGTTAATAATCTAGTTGTTTGAAATGACTCTAATAACTCTGAACACGTGCGAAATGTGATCCAATGGCATTAAAATAGCTTTATTTTTTCCCAAAATTTCCCAGCGGCTAGAGGCTTCGCCCCCAGATCTCCATAGTCTCCGGAAGCTGGGGGCTCTTTCCCCAGATCCCTGCTTTGAAACAATTGCGTTATAGTAGTTTAGTCAAAACGTCTCCCAATTAAGACATTTTCACTTTTTAACTTTTGCTATCGGGAATCAAGTTTCTGCTTATATGCGCTTTGTGGTTTATCAGATTAGTTCACTACTACAAGAAGAATATTTGGAACCAATCAGAAAAAGCATTAAAAATTTGTTTCATAAAAACACAGCAACTCGTTGCTAGCTTAGAAATTCAACCGGAAGCAAGAATTTTTCAGTAGTGGGCGCCAGTAAACTGGTTCAAAACCAGTTTTCAGCCAACAAAAAAAATCACTTTGCAATGTCTTGTGGTTCAACACATTTTCGAATCAAATGATTTAAAATCAACGCGAATAAAAAATTTGATGTCATTTGAGGTGCTGAACTTTTTTGTTTTTGAATCGTAAATACGCATTTGTACGCTAAAGAAGTTGGTTTGGCATTTCTTTTACTTTTTCTGCCAAGATTTTTAATATGCAGTAAATCAAGCAAAAATCTGATCAAACTTAACGTTATATCTACCGAGGTATATTTCACACCCTAAATTGTACAATTCATGGGCCATTCCTTTGTCACATTAGCACATTTTCACATTCCTTTGTCTCGTCCACACATCGGCCTTTCCTTTGTCACCGATGTGTAGATGGCGCTTTTGCCATTTTTGGATCGGGGGAGGAGTGCGCTTTTTTTCCTGACGTCCTGAGTTCGGTGCATTTGGCATTGAAGTTCACATTTGAGGGTAAGGAGAATGATCGGCTCCCATTTTTAGATGCTTTAGCGGAGAGGGCAATGAGGGATTTTTAACTTCTGCTTTTAGGAAACCCACTTTTACTGGACAGTACTTTTGCTGGAATTCGTTCGGATCCACAAATCGTAAAACTAACTTGATTGAAACACTTGTGCACCGAGTATTGATGATTTGTTCGAAGGGTGGGCTGCAGCATGGATAGGGGGCATCGGCTCCATTTTGCGGATTGATGGATACCCGTAGAGCATTGTTCGAATAACCATGTCTAAGAAAATTGCGCTTCTCAGCCGTGCGCCAAAGGGTGGACCGCAGGGGTGTCCGGTTTGCTTGGGGCTTCCTTGGATTGGCAAAATTCCTCTGAATTTTGAGGAGCAAGCCAGGACTGCTGACAGCCGATGTTGCTGGGCTGTTGAACCTCGCATTATTTTTACTACGGGAAAAATTTGGCATGCAATTCATAAAGAGGTTCTACCCTTCCTTCAATAAAGTATGGTCGTATATCAATACGTGTGCCGCTGTGACTATCGGTACGCGGTCGAACTTCCCAAAGATTGCAAGACAGAATTAGTCAACACATTCCAAGCTGCACAAGGAGTGACAAAAGATCAACAAAAAATTTGCCTAATCATGAATGCAAATTCACTAGCACTCCTAGTGTTTAGTGTGATTCTGCAATTGGACATCATTTAATAGAGAATGAAGAATGTGCCAAAGATTATAACTACGCACAATTTTCCATTTTCGCGACAGCAAGATCTTCGTTCCACTTATCAGTTCTGAAAGCAACCTACATGAATTCCTTACAGCCTATTCTTTGTCATCAAAAAGAATTGTTTATTCACTCCAAATTTTACATTAATTTCTGATGCACATTTCCGACTGAAACGAAACAATATTTTTCCACCAATCAAATTGTCAGAATGACACATTTTGATCAATCAAAATACGACGAAAAATTTTCTACGTTTTGGTATTAATTCAGAAGTTACATAGCAGACTTGAAACATAAAGTTTTTTTTCACGACTTTGAGGTAACACTTACCTCACATATCTGCTTTCCCATTAGGCTAGTGTTTCATCAGCATCTGAATTCACACGTAGCCTATCCTGGCATCCCATACGAACCTTCAAACCACACACGAGGGCAATTTCTACACTTGCCATCGTACCCTCTGCTTAGATTACTCTGATCTAAGTCTAATTGCCCTCGTGTGTGGTTTGAAGGTTCGGTTGGGATGCCAGGATAGGCTACGTGTGAATTCAGATGCTGATGAAACACTAGCCTAATGGGAAAGCAGATATGTGAGGTAAGTGCTACCTTACAGTCGTGAAAGAAAAATTTTTGTATTAACTTTATGATATATTTTAGGTGATTTTTGCAGCATCTTACGTCATAATAGCAACCAATTGTCATTTCAATGTAGTCAACCTCTACGTATACCACTGCATTTCATTTTTCTTGATTCCAGCTTAGATTAATAAAGAAAGCTGGACAAAAACTTTTAATCCAAAACAGCCTTTTTCAAGTCTACCTATTTCTGAAAGAGTGGAAATGATAGCTCAGATGCTACTAAAAGTTATTTTGAGTGATAGAAGTAAAATTTTTTGCTTGCTGAAGCTATTTTTTGTTAAATTTTGAAAATCAAATATTTTGAGGCAGTGACATCACAAAAGCAATGATGACGTCATCAAAACCACAAATCATGGTAACAGCATGCAAATTTTCCTAATTGCTGCTAAATATTATTTTCAGTTTGGACTTTTGTTATTTCAAAAACATCTCGAATAAAGTCACCACAGATGATGACGTCTCATGCATGATGACGTCACTTACATGATGACGTCATCTGTAATATATTGCGTTGATTATAATTTGTAATTTTTTGTGACTGAGATATAGTATCATTCACAAACTTTTAGATTACAGCAGTATTATTTTCATTATATCATTTAACAGCTGATGACAAAAAATATTTTTCTAATGCAAACGTAACTTATTTTGAGAAACAGCAAAAATAGCAATACTTTTAAATTATGACATCATCAATGATGCAATGATGATGAAATACGTTTAGCAGTAAATAAAATATTTTATTCCAGCAAAAGATGATCATCAATAACAAAGACGCAGTAGAATGAATAGAATAATTAGTGCGTTGATAAGCATGCATTATGCTCAAAATTGTATGAAACTCCTTAAGAGCCTCTGACAAAGGCAGCAATGACGTCATTTCCGGTAATCTGGCTGACCCCAAACTTTGTGAAAATGTGTGTTATTAAATTTGATATAAAGTCAGCGTGCACCAAAGCAAAACTTTTTTAGTTTAGAAGCTATATTAAAATAACTAAGAGGCGAGCAAACTTGTCCCTTCGGTACAAATAGGGTTAAAGGAGGTAAAGGGTCCAGCCAATTCCGGTAATTTGCAATAGTTAAAACTAAAATACTTTTTAAGTTTTTTGTCATTCTAGAGATGCGGTTACAAAGATATTCAAGAAATGCAAAAAGTTATTTCTCTAAAAAGTTTTTGGAAACTCTGGAGTTTGTTCTTACAGCCTGAAGTTTAAGAAAAATAAAGGGTTTACCAAAATTGGATGGGTCAAGTTATGTTACTCCATGGAAGGGTAAATACTGTTTAGTCTCTTTATTTCCACAGAAATTCAGGCTAAGAAAACGATTCAGGGTTTCCAAAAACTTTCTACGAGGGATATCTCTCTGTATTTGTTTAAAATTTTTGCAACCGCAGCCCCAAAATAAGAACAAAACATTTCAAACGTTTTATTTTGATTTCAGCTATTGCACACTTGGCTGGATGCTTTACCCCTATTAACAGCATAATTTAACTTGCAATGAAATTCTTGCTCTGTTACTCTTTGAAAATATAGATTAACTCTGTTTTTGAAATAAAACTAAAACTGCAATTTAAAAGTACTTCAAAAAACAAAATTGCGCCTGCAGTGGGCCGTTTGACTCATTGCGTTATTTGAGAAGTTGAAACAATTACCCATTATCAACGTCGAGATAACCTTCACCTACTTTACACGGAGGAGGGGCAAAAATGTCCTCTTCTAGTTCTTTTTTTGAGGTAAAATCTTTTAGAAAGGAACTTTTTATTTCAAATCAACTTAACCCATCAATGCTCAGAAAAAAAATGTTTTATTTTTTGAATCTTTTTTTTACCTATTTGCAATGAGTATCAAGTACTGAGTCATTATGTGTTGAAACAATGTTTGCGTCATTTGAACTTGATGAGATATGACGCGTGTCATATATGTTCCAGTCTGCGTTCTAATCGACAATTGACTCTATTTACGCAGTCGCACTGCAGTAATTTGTTTTTTGTTCACATTTATTTAATCTTTTGTAAGACAAACAACACAGTATTGTGTTACGTAGAAGATGGTGTGACGCGCAGATACAATGATGCAAAATAGCATAGGTGGGCACAAGTCCGTTAATCGTTAATCCGTTAATAACAAAGCTAACTTTTTCACTAACACGTTAATCCGTTAAAAAGTTTTTTCATGTTAACGACTAAATTAACTTCCGTTAAGTTCTGTTAACTTCCGTTAAGGTTATTATCGTTAATATCTTGCACCATTCATTCATCGTATTGGTGCAAACCAGTTTGCACTGGTAACACTTGTTGCGTTTTAGCACGAGTTTTATTAAAGAAAGCGAAGAAAGGAGCTCTTTTTTGTGGCAAATAATAAGCTGCAGCCTCATAGGTCTATTAATTATCGCTGTTCACGATTTAAAAAGATTTTCCGATTGCAGCTTCGTTAGTGCATTTTAACTTATTTTTATTTTGAAATTGGATTAAATAGTGCAAAATATATAGCTGCTCATACGTTTTTCAAAAAATGATCATTGCGATATAATTCACTATTATTAGCAGCTTAGCTTTTGCTTTTACGAAAGGACAAATTACAGCCTAAAAATAAACCAATATCGCATTTGGAGATCTGGTTAGAAAGCCGCTTTCTACAATATTAAACTCTGCACAAGTGCACATCCTCTGCACGATTTTGCGGTAGTCTCATTTAAATAGTGATCAATGCCATCGTACTGCAGGTCATTCACAACACGCTTTCTTCCGCCGCTACGAAACTATTTTGTTCATGTTTTGATCTTGGTGATCAGTTTCTCTCACATGCTTGTTGACGGTTGTTGTATTCCTGAAAGATACCTGATTTCATACCGGAAATAAATTGCTATGTTTTCAGTTTGGTTCTTTGAAAATTTGCTCCGCATCCATAGTTTTATTTCTTGGGTAAGTTATACGAATTTTTGTTTGAGGTCCATCTAAAAGCAAAGCTTCAGCTGGCGCTTTGAGTTGACTTCCAGGCAAATCGTCATTTAGATTTCTGTCACCTTTGTCAGCAGAATCTACATTTGAAGCAAAACCATCATTTGGTTCTATAAAAATTGCTGCTGACTCGTCCTTATCTTCCAGAATAGATACTATTTAATGGTACGTGTATCTAAAAAAAGTACAGGAAAATGTACTCGCTGCCCATTGGTACACATATGTTCCAGTAAGTTTAAGCGTAAATACGATAAGCGCAGAAAAAGTAAATATCAAATTTTGATATTTGTTAGCATTAGAAATTATTCTTCAATAATTTTCAGATACAAAAATTTCAAAATGTTACTATGAGTTTACAAAAACAACAAAAAACTAATACAGTACATATTTTTCAATACTGGCCATTTTTCGAGAAAAATTTTCTTCGCCTCCATCTGTCTGGCTGATTTCACTCTACTTGTAGCAACTACCGAATAAAATTTTAAGAACGCGTTGACAGCAGTCACAGACATTCCAAAATCTCAATACAATAGTTTCTAAAATGTTAGTTTTTCTAATTAAAAACAATCTAATTCGACCGCTCATAATGTACCATATGCGTTCCACAGGTTTGATAAGGTTGTTTAGGAAGGGGAAGTTTCCCACTTTTGAGCTTTGCCAAAGTAACTCGCCAAATTCTGAGCATTTTTAGTCTAATATTTTACTTAATTGACGTAATATACTTTTGAATCATAGCTAGTAAGACATCGGCATTTTATAATTTAATATTAAAATACAAACCTCAATTTGTGAAAAATTTGAACCGTGTCATGATGACGTCATTTTTTGGAAAATTTGGCTCTAACGTCGCTATATGATAACGTCACCACTCAAAACCACATTTTAAAAAAATGTTGAAGAACACCAACCCACATCCCAAATTTGGCGTTTCTTTGATCTTTGGTTTCAAATAAGACCTTTGTTTTAGACTAAGATTTAATGTAGAATAAAACTATATTAATTGTAAATTTTAACCCCCTGAAGAGCCGAGCAGTGCACAGTGTTTACATTTTCTTATTAGTCTCTTTGTAGCTAGGTGGTCGATCGGGAACACTTTCGTCTTTGGAGCGGAAGGTTTAAGGTTC
Organism: Trididemnum nubilum; assembly: GCA_963965965.1. Lineage (NCBI taxonomy): Eukaryota > Metazoa > Chordata > Ascidiacea > Aplousobranchia > Didemnidae > Trididemnum > Trididemnum nubilum. Next base: position 6,394,959 of record OZ014470.1, on the reverse strand, counting down.
AAGCCTCGGGCTGGTCAAATCGGACACAGTATTGCCAACAGCTCGCCACCGCTGCGACAATGATGCTGAGATGGTCCCTACAAACTAGATACACGCTTTGGCGTAATACTGCGAAGCGTAGTATAATGAAAGCTTTGACTTAACTCAAAACATGTAGCTGGTTGAACTATTGATTTTTTATTGATTGCTTCTTTATTTATTTTCAAACATGAATCTGTTCAGTAATTTTAATACTTTAAGATAGCTTCAATTATCCTTCAATCATAAACCAGCTACATGGTATAGGTTATTTTACAGTTCTAAAAATATTAGTGTTTCTTTTAACAGAGAAACTTACAGTGAACTGGCCTTTACCTCTGAAAATCACAATGTTTCAGAGTTTCATTAACAGATCATGCTTTTATACAAACCTTGTTATAATGTCAATACTAACGTAGCTGGCTTCTATAACTTTACTATTCTAATCATTATCCGTTGATTTTGATTGCAAATCACAACTGTAAGTATCAAAAATCAAATTACCTTGTAAACGGGTCAAAAAAACGACACTCCTAACAAATTGACCAAAAATTTTAAAAATGGCAAACACTATTGAACTATAAGATATTACAGGTATAGAGTACAGTTTGGTGCGCGCAAATTACTTTCAAAACATGCATATTGTAGTGTTTATACAGTATATTGCGTTGGTTCTCAAAAAATTGCATTACCGTATTTTCAACCATTTTCTAAATCAAAGTAAGTTCCTGTTAAAACCAACCACAACTTTCCCGAAGTCATGCCATTTGACGTGTAGTTTGCAGGAACAAACTCTTGTCAAGTTGATTAGAATGAAATGATTCTAAAGAGAATATTACACTAAAAATTTTAATGCAGTTTTTTATGAATTCGTATCCAAATTGAAATCAAACTCAAATTCTCACTTTTAAAACTAACCCCTAACCCAAACCGCAACTTAAACCTTTATCTTAACCTTTGAAAAGTAAACATGAAATGCGTGGATAAATTTTCCTCATTTTTTTTTTATTCTCTTTAACATAAAACATTTTGGTGAAATAGAATCACTTTTAACAATTTTTCAGGTTTTAATTTTTCATTTTCTGCAAATTGCGTTTTAGCAAACAATTTTCTTTTCACCATAGTTACCGTACTCTACATAATTCTAGTTATCAACAATTTTTGTTGTTACCTTTCTTTTGAAGTTTTTCTTTGTTTTCGAATGTAGCATACAGCACATGTTACAATTGCAATGGCAACCAGAAGTCCTGCCGCAGCAACAATTATTATTATTCCAACACCTGAAAAGAAGTTTCCTATCATTGATCGAACGAAAAGAGCGTCTGCTACTGCAATGGTAGACTTGGGTTCGATTCCAGGTCGTATTGAATTATAAAGGAAATTGGCATTTAGAGATTATCTGCTTGACATTGAGCAAGGAAAGAAATATAATAAGCCTCTGCCCTGTTTAGTGAGCAAGTAAAGAGCTAAACAGGCAACAGTTTGACAAAAAGACAAGAAAATGTCTTCGCTGTCTCCTGGCCAAGGCAACTTTATTAAAAAGCATGCAAAAAGTTCGTATTTCTTAAATTAAAAAGAGACAAAAGTTAATCATCGAACATGATAATCTTGTTTATAAAGTTTGGCAATCAAAATAATATATTATTTGTAATCAATTTACATTAATATATCAGGTTTACAGCAGTGTTTATTCTAGATAGTATGCAGCACACAAGAGTCCCATTGTATATTTTCATCTTTAATGTTTAGAAGTTTTAGTTAAAAAATTTAAAGGAGGCGCAATTAAAATCAGTTCCTGCAATTTATTCAATCCTGGACTCAAACTTTGTACCTGAATTGGAAATCTTTTCTTCTAGTGTTTTTATACGGTACGGAGTAACATTACTGAAAATTTCTTCCAAATTTGGTATTATTACAACCGATTGCAAAGATAGTTCATAGTCCGTGTTACTACTTAAATTAACAAATGTGTATTGGAAAGCACTAGCGTTTAACCTCTAAAAAATAAAAACAAGAATTAAAAAATGTATAAGAAAGAATTTCTTTTCTTGATAAGCTAAAATTTTTGTTCGAAATGAAAATTGCAGTGCCGTAAGTGTTAAATTTTATAAATGCTTTTATAAAAAACACAAGCTTTCTTACCTATATGCAAAGTAATTATTTATAAACAAAGTAATTTTTCTTTTTTTCCTTCTTTTTTTTTTTCTTCTTTCTTCATTGCCACATTTCCGTGAGGGTTGCGGGGGCACCAACTTGAGATTAAGCCGTCACACTTTATGGTCTTCCATCACATTTATCATTTCGCTTGGGTGGAGTCTCAAGCGATTCCTTCCAAGATCCTAAATCTAATTGGTCCGTCTAGTTTTAGGTCGTCCAACTGGTCTCTCCCACTTGCTTTGGTAAGTAAATCTTGTTTGGGAAGTCTTTCCTAAGGCACTCTGTTTACATAACCAAACCATCTAGGCTGAGATGTTTTAATTCCGAGAAGTAACGGATCGATGTTAAGGGATTTTCAAATTTTAGAGCTACGCACTTTGTTAAATAGTGTAACTCCTTCGATTCTTCATAAAACCTCATTTCGGACGCTTGCATTTGTGAACACACTTTTTTCGGTCAACACCCAAGATTCACGACCATAGGTGAGAATGCGGACAAAAACTATTTTGGAAATTGAGAGCTTTGCGTTTTTCGACAATTCTCGTTTCATGACAACCGAATAGAGCAAAACTCGTGTTAATGCACTAGCTTTGCCAATTCGGGTATCCAGTCTTGCCTTTGCCACTCGTTAGTGCAAACGCAAAATACTTGAACTTCTCTACCTGAATCAGTGTTACCCTAACCTTTTCTGGTTTGTAACAAAATTTGTTTTTAAATGTTGAATATTAAAAAAATGGTACAAACCAGGGTGTCGAACCGTTTCAAATAACGGTTCGGGTTCAGGTTTAGCTCCGGCTCAAAATATTTTAGCGGTTCAGGTTTGGTTCGGGTTCACTTGAGCACCATTATCGAGGTTCAGGTTTGGTTCAGGTTCACTCAAGTAAAATATTACTGGTTCAGGTTCGGTTCGGGTTCATTGACTTAAAATTTAACTGTCGTTACTCGTTTCGTCCAGAAAAAAAAAAGGAGAAATTGTTGATCCTGTTGAAGTTCACCACTGCTCTTATTGTGCGTGTACCAGCGCCAGCGGCATCCGGATATGGAAAAAATATATTCTTACTTTTGTTAGGGGTTCAGGTTCGGTTCGGGTTCACTTGAGCACAATTTTGAGGGTTCAGGTTTGGTTCGGGTTCACTGAAGTAAAATTTTGCTGGTTCAGGTTCGGTTCGGGTTCACCAAAATGAAACGGTTCATTCGGGTTTACGGTTCGGGTTCAGGTTCGGTTCGACACCCTGGTACAAACCGGTGAAATATGGCACTATAAATTTTTATACGAGTAATAAGCAACAAACATGTTCGAAAATTGGAAGTGCACTAGTTTTTGGCAATATTACTATGTGCTTTAGCCAAATCTTAACCAAGCTATACATGATTTTTTTCAATGGCGCCCTCTTTGTTACGTCATCACCAATTTTGCTAAATTGCGTTGAAGATACAATTTTTAATAGGTTAATGAGGTAAAAAGGAGGAGTTGAAGAATATTTTGTAAAAGACATAAAGAAATATGTTTTTAGTTTCTGTAGTGATATTTTTTGAAAGAGTACCTAAATAAATTTTATTTACAGTAAAATTTGTCCAAGGTTGAACTCTTTGCGCCTAGTATAGCAAGTTTAATATTTAGCAACCAAATATTTGCCTGGTTTGCCGTGAGACATAGTGACCGAACAGTTGCAGTGGTTGTCACAAGTTATGCTGTTTAGTTAGCCTCAACTTTGTAAATGAAATGAAGTTACATTTTGTTTTAGTGTTTGAGATTAATACAAAATAACAAAAAAATCGGCTTACTTGATAAGCTTGAACTGAATTACTGGATGTTGATTTTATTGATACTATTATTTTATCCTGAAACCCACTTGGCAGCATCCATGAAATAATAATACTCCTATAGCTTAACCCAATATCAACAAGTTGAGGAGCAGACGGCTCTAATAGTAAAAAAGTATGTTAAGTAAAACTGATTGACTAGTTTCGAATGATTTCGCACAACATAGAATATTGTATTTTGATATTTCGAACGTTTTGTTTGCCCATACTGTTTATTTGACTTTGTGATGATATCAAACAGCATAAAAACTAAAATAATAATATTGTAAAATAGGCTTAGCCTAGTTATACAATTTGCTCTTCGGTTAGTTGACAGTAAGAATATGCATCAGTTGTGCAAAAACCATTTGATGTTGAAAAATGTTGAATGGTCTAAATTATACACAAAAATCTTTATTTCCATTAGTGCAGCATGGCATTTATTTTGTCAATAGGATGAAGTGAAAACAAACACAAACTTCTGGAATGATGCTTAGGAATTATACCAAAAGAAAAATAAAAAACAAAAAGAACGCACCAAACTTGATTGATTCAATATTTTATGATGCAGTTTAAAAAAATGCAGTTTGTTTTATAAGAACAGTAATAAAATTTGGAGATCAAGCAAACAAACTTTACGATAAGAATAGAAAATAAAGAAACTTTTTTTATTGAAAGCGATTGAATTTCAGCCGAAAATTATAAAAATTAATATTGTAAAAACAAGAATAGAAATTAAATGAACGTTACTTGAAGTTGAATAGAGGGTAGCTGATTTTCCTGCCCCAGCAACGTTTTTGGTAATGACAGACACATTCACTTTCTCTCCAGGCATAAGACGTTCGATAACATAAAAAAATTCCTTCGAAGAGTCATGTTTCATTGTCCTTGATTCTAGATCGCTGCTGTTTTGCTTCATCCATTCCAACGTGTAGTTATCTACTGCATCTCCTCCAGAAGGTTTTACACAGCTGACGCACAATGAAGTTTTGTTTCTCTCTCCGCAATGTGTGACATTCGAAGGCATTGCTGGTACTAAATACACAGAGCAGTTTGGACAACTTATCAATCAAAAGCAGTGAAAAAGCAGTGAAAAAGCATTAAATTTTACTGCTGTGTGCTTAAAAATTATTCGGTATTATTTTGTGTGACTTCCACTGTTGATACATGATGTTTTGAATTCCTTAATAATGCTACACTACAATTCTTTGCATCATAATAGTAGGGAGCGTATCCGAAAGGGTAAAGGTGTTGTTGTTATTCGACGACACTGAACGTATATTTTACAGTAGGTTCAACTCGCACCCAGATCATTTGGTGTTCATGGTAAAGAAGTTTTACGATGATTATTTCCGCTTGGTAGCTTTGAGCAAGCAATAGAATCAGTGGACCAGAATTCGAAGAAACACATATGAACATTGGATTTGAATCACCGAAAATTTCTAAGCAAGCGCAGTTTCCTGCAAGCACTAAGTAGTTGTAGCAGTAAAAAGTGTGCTGATCATCGAATAGTTTGCGTTTGACGCTGACCGGTGGCAGGAAGATAAATATGCAACTACAACAACAGGAATAATATTAAAATTATTTTGAATGCTTTTTTTAAAAGGTTTTAAACATTTTAAATGTTTTTGCCAGACTGCAGACTGTAACTTTTGATTAAAAATTAAAATGATTATTTTTTTGCATTTTCCGAATTCTATTATCCCTAAAGTGTTTAATCATCCTTCACCAATGTAACTGCAATTTAGTTTTCGTAGTTACTAAAATACCACAAAAATAACTCACATGTATACCCGGTTGCTGCTTGACTAAAGTCGCTGTTTATTACTTTGTAATTATCATGTTTATAAGAATTTGGAATATTGGTCATAACAGAAACTTCGTATCGTGTGTTTGCTTGCTCGTCTTTCTTCAAGGTAATGAAGGTGTCAGGAAGAATTTGAGGAGGATCTCCGAGCACATAATCAAGCACATCGCCATTGGTGTTAATGGATTTGTAGCTTATAGTATAATTTTGTGGAATTCTGCTGTGAGGACACTCGGCAACAGAATCGCAATTCGCAATCCATGTCACGTATAGTTGATTTGGGTTTTTGCTGGATATGAAGATGTTGGAGGGAGGCATTGGACCTTCACAAAATATTTTTTTCGAATATTATTTAGTAAATATTCTAAAAGCTGCATTGCTACAGTAATTAATAATGCCTTTAAAGCAAAATGCTTCATGCAAATCGTATCAAGTGCAGATAACAAAAAAACAATGAAAAAAAACAATAGTAAAAAAGAATTAAAAAAAGAAAACTAACTTACTACAAAAAAAAAACTTAAATGGTTAATTTTTTTTAATTAGTTGATAACGATCAATACTATTTAATTTTATAAACTTTTTGCCAATTATTATGTCTTATCACCTGCTAAATAATGAAGTGCCTTGATCGGTTTTACTGCTCACGTAAATTTTATTTGATTTAGCCGATCTTTAGCCGATCATTTACATTTAACCAATCAGTGGTGTACAGAGGTGGACAAAGTAGTCGAAAAATCTACTTAAGTAGAAGTATTGTTACTTACTCAAAAATGCCTTTCAAGTAAAAGTAGAAGTATGGCGAAGCATTTTCACTTAAGTAAAAGTAGGAAAGTAGTCAAAATTAATTCTACTTAAGTAATGAAAGTAGAAAGTAATTTCGAATTTTACGTGTTTGTTTATTCTTCGAAGGTTTGCTGTTGTGACACTTACGATCAGTGTTCAAGCAAAGCCATACTTACGGTAGCATATCAAAAAATCAAAGTTTTATTATTCTCTTGAAATTACACCAAAGCGTGTTACGAATACGATTTAGTAGGGACTCTAGGCTCATCTCCGCGCCTGGACAACACAGCTTGAGAAGAAATGTCGCAGCGATGGCGAGTCGTTAGCAACACTGTTCATTAACCGGCTAGGGAATTGAACCCCAGACGGGCCGCAGCAAACGCAACGCCGTTAACCGCTAATCTTTTTCGTATGAACCAGGAGTAATGCGCATGTCTAGTTTGTCTACTGTACCATGCTAATCAGGGTTTGGTATGTTTTTTTTTTTTAGTGAGACTGAGTCAACACCTGGTATTTGATGCAACGCAAAAACACACTACCCTAGATGACCTGTAAATGAATCGGCGTAACTATTCAATAAGTTTCGTGGTACTGTACAGTAAAACAAACTCGATACGTACTTATTGTACTCGTTGTGAGGTGGAATAATGTTTACTTCGTTATTGTACACGTTGTGAGGTGGAATAATGGCTAGGTGTTTACTTCTACTTTACATAAAAGTCATTACTACTCAAGTAGCGTTACTTCGAGAGGATTTTACTTGAAGTAAAAGTAGAAGTATCAGAAATGAAAAATACTTAAGTAAGTCGCTCGTTACCGAAAATACTACTTAAGTAGTCTACTTAAGTAGAACTACTTCGTTACTGACCACCTCTGGTAGTGTAGTGGATAGAGTTTCTGCCACTGAAACGCTATATTCGGCTTCGGTTCCCAGTCAGGTCAAAGCAAAAACTAAAAAACTGGTATTCACAGCTTTCCTGCTATTGACGTTCAGCAACTAAAGTTGTAGTTAAAAGCGTACACTCTATGTGGGAGACAAGTAGGCAGGTGGCAGCTTGACTCGAAAACCACGAGGTCCCTTTGCTTTCTCGTTGTCCAGAGAATTTGGCGAATAAACTGCAATTACATAAGCCTTATTCAGATAAACTGTACTCATATAATTACATAACTGTAAGTACAGCTTTGCTGTCTACTCTTGGTAATTACATAAATTGACGCTTCGCTGGTTTAGTGGCAGAAAGTGTTTGTTATTTCATAAATGAAGTGCGGTTACTCATTACGATCTCGGCAGACTTGTTGTACTGTTAGCTTTCATATTTAGGCCTTGTTACGGTGTCCAACATTGTGTTGTCTCGTGATACCCATCGAGGTACCTCTTGAAAAATTTTTTACAAGTAGAGTTTTATTGCCTGATTAATGATTGAATTGTCTTCCGTTGCAACCAGGTGCCGTTTTTAAGATATACCGCTTTTAATCGAAGGAGGATGAATATTTTAAAATCATACGCTTGAATAATTTTTTTTACTATTGGTGTTGCCGTGAAATAATCCCAAATTTCAACAAAAGATATTTTTTATCTTTCTTTGAATGTAAAAATTCAAAATATGATAAATTTAAACTACATACGTAATTATTCATGGGTAAGTTTTTTGTTAAAAAGTTTACATAATTTAAGTTTTAGCTTGAGTTTTTTTGTGTTGATTTTTAAACATGGAAACTTGCTTTGAAGTCACGTGACCGTCGTCACTCGGCAGCTGATTGTATGAATGTAAAACTTCAAAACAATTTTTTACGACAAAATATCGGTAACCATTAATGAAGAAATTGTTTCTTGCAAAAGGTCGAAAAATAAACTAACTACCTTATGAATTACAGACGTGTTTGTAATGATGATAGCCTACCCACAAAAAGAAGCCGAATACAATAACTGCTTCGAAGATTACCGATAAGCTTCAAGGAATATCGCTAGCCTACGGCAGTCGGTAACTGTGGGTATACCGGTCATTACTCATCAGTCCATAACGTTTTATTCCAATCGAACTAAAGCACATCGTCAATTCTAATACATCATTCAGCTACAATGTTTTAAGACTACACTAGTTTACTGCGAAGTTTCAACACAAAGCAATAGGCCTACACTTTCGCAAATATAGCAAACTACGGCTTAAATAAACTGTGCTCCTTTTTAGCAATTTCATGAGAGTCATCTCTTATTTTGGGTTATTTGTTGGTTTAACTCCGGTGACTGCTTCAAGTGCTTAAGTGTGGCAGAACAGACATTCGAGAGTTGATAAGCTAACGAGCTAGGGCTAGGCTAGTTAGTTTCGAGGAGTGAAAGCCTATCAGTATTTCTCATAGCAGTTATTGTATTCGGCTACTTTTTGTGGGTAGACTATCATCATAACTGACATGTGGTGTAATTCATGAGGTACTTCATTTGGTTTTCGACTTTTAACACGAAATAATTTCGTCATTAGTTTTTAAGGATACCGGTATTCAATTATGAAAAATTATTTTAAAGTTTTGTCTTCGTTACGATCAGCTGCCAAGCGACGACGGTCACGTGACTTCAAAGCAAGTTTCCATGTTTAAAATTCAACATAAAAAAACTCAAGCTAAAACTTAAATTATGTAAACTTTTTAACAAAAAACTTACCCATGATTAATTATGTAGTTTAAAATTATAGTATTTTAAATTTTTACATTTAAAGAAAGATAAAAAAAATTCTTGTTGTAGTTCGTGGATTATTTCACGGCAACACCAATAGTAAAAAAATTATTCAAGCGTATGATTTTAAAATATTCATCCTCCTTCGATTAAAAGCGGTATATCTTAAAAACGGCACCTGGTTGCAACGGAAGACAATTCAATCATTAATCAGGCATTAATACTCTACTTGTAAAAAATTTTTCAAGAGGTACCTCGATGGGTATCACGAGATCTCTTTTCTAGACGTTTTTTCTGCTCGCGTAACAAGGCCTAATTATTTTGACTGCTAATTGAAAAATGTTAACAATATTTACTTAAATTGGTAGTCAGTATTTGAGTAATTTTGTATTTTAATTTGAATTACTCTGCAGTTGATAAGTGTTTACATTATAGTTACTTTACCAGTTTGAAGTCCACTTCGATAAATATTCCTCGTCAAAATTGATCGAAAATCATAAATACACAACCCAATGGTGTATATTGTATCGCCAATCAGTTAACTAACTTCTGACTAAAAATATATTTGAAGTCCCACAAGCTTATTGTAAAACTTCTAACAAATATAGTTTAGTTTTTAATAAGACACTGAATCATATAAGACCCTAAAGATGCCTTTATGTGCGAAATGTAAAATGTAAAGTACTGTATTTCGATATGTCGTCTTTGTTTTTCCTGATTGCTGTGTGGTTTTCTGAGAATCAGTTTAAACTATAGATGTTGAACAACAATGCGAGATTCCGCTCAGATATACACTAAAAAGAGATCCTCGCAACAAAACAGTAAAAATTTTAATTCACTCTATTTGTAACTGGATTTTTTAGCTGTTTGCGCGCAATTAAAAGCCGAAAATGTAGCGAAATGATTTCATTTTGTGTTGACTACAAGATAAGCATGCTTTTTATGTGTGAATTTTTTTTTTGAGTGAAACAGTTAAGCGTAAACTGCAAGTAAGCAAACATTTGCAAAAGATTTGCTTCGTATCACTTAAGAGTTTTCCATTTTTCCTCAGCATTCAACCTTAAAAAATGGATACACCGCAGTTTTACAAACGCGGGTTGTGTCATTGTATTGTATGGTTGCAGAGGAAAAAGCTAAAACATGCTTTGAGTGAATTATTTTCGGTAATCAACTGACTCTTGTTTGATATTAGATTTGCAAATTTATTCAGAACTGAGCAAATTCAAAAGCTGCAAGTTTGAAAAATCAAGAATTGAATTTTATGTTTTTTCAGAATTTATTCAGAACTGAGCAAATTCAAAAGTTCGTATTTAGTAAAACTTTTTCTTCAGCTGATTTCTTCACCAATTTTGCACGAGCTCTCATGAGGCTCCTGCTTAGATCATTGTTCTTGGGTAGAAAGCATATATATTATCATGTGCTATTAAAGAGTATGTGGTAAAACTCATTCAAAAAAAAAATATCATTCTGAGTTAGCTAACAAGACTTTCACGTATTAAAAATTTGACGTGAAAAAACAACAACAATGCATTGTAATGTTTCGTTGATAGTTGTTCTACTGCAGCAGAATATTACATTACAGTACTAAAAGTTTACACCAGCAGCATTAAAAATCGAATTCGAGCTTTATAAATTACAAGTCGTTGTGTGGTAATGATTAAATAAATAACAGTCACAAAGTTATCAATATGACTTTTTCGTATGCATTATCCAAGGTATGAAATTCGTTGCCACTATCTCTTCGTGAAATTGAAACTTTGTCCCTTTTCAAGAAACGTTTTAAAACCTATTATTTTAATTTAGCCTTTGAGGATGTTACCAATGTTTAACGCCAGTATTTTGCTGCTAATTGCTGTAGAATTAGTACCTATGTTGTGTATTGACTTTATTTCCGTAAAGATATTTTTTTAAATGTTACTACGGCCCCTTAAATGCATTGACAATTGTTGATGTTATCTCCAGGGGTATATAAATTGCAATTATTATTATTATTGTGTTTCGATACGTTTTGGATGGTTTAGTTAATCTTATAACAATAAAAAAGAATATGATATTGCTCCCAGCAAGAATGCTGTTGTTTTAATTATCATAAACATTGAACTAAAATAGTCTGTTAAACGGGTGCTATGATGATTAATGCTTATGACAGTATTAAAACTTTTAAATCAGCCACACACTTACCAATGGTTGAGTGAATAAAGCGTCTGCTACTGGATAGAGCGTATGCTACTACAACGGTAGACTCGGATTTTATTCCAGGTCTAGTCTAACCAAAGACCAGCAAAATTGATGTTTACAGCAGTTTCCCTGCTTGACGTTGATCAATAAAAAGGAGCAGTGTTGCAAAGCCTGTATGCCGTGTGAAATGGGCAAGTGGCAGCTTGACTTGAAGACCGAAACGATCCCTTTGCTTTTTCTACCTGCTGGCCAGGGCAACTTGGTAAAAAACGTAACAACAATATTGCTCGTAAATTATAATTTAGTCATTGCATTACTTACCGGTGGAGTGACATACGAATCTACAATTCCTTCCAAAAGACAGTCGGCTTTTGTAAAAGCTACCCGGCCTTCCTTTGCAATAAGACTATAAAAGTCGTTTTTTTGAGCAGTCCAATCCATTATTATTTTAGTGGTATAAACTGTTTTCCAATCAAAATTGTCTTGACAAGCCTACAATATAACCACTAAATTGTTCAGCATATAGATTTAAACTTATTAAAAGACTTTTTTTTAACAAACAAATTGGTGAGAAATTGGCAAACCTCTGTGATTTGTAATGTCAATAAAATTAATAGGTAGTTGTAACTTATGCAAAATTGTAACAAATTTATTTTAGAAAAACTTTTGAAATGATAAAAAATTACTCTGAAAAACTGTTTCTGAATGATTTACCATAGACTCAAAACTATTTCACAAGTAAAATCGTTAGGTTGTTTTTAGCTACAGTAATGCAGCTCTGAAAAAGCTGAAACGGTCTTTAAGTTTAAGTGAAAGTATTTCACTAATCAAACAACTTGTTTACCTACCACTTGATGAAGTGATGTCATGCTAACAATGTGAATAATCAAATAAAGTGAGCGAAACATAACTTTAGATTTAATTCTTATATCTGAATTATTCAACAAAAGCAAAATTATGATAATTTTAATAATTAGTTTGTTAGTTATTTGTTCTGGCATAATAATTTGATTCATTTTTAGAAAGTATTGTCAAAAGAATGCAATAAATTTAGCACTGGATAATTTTGGTATCTAAATAGGTAAAGCTTGGGCTGGTTTAGTGGTTTGTATAAGATGCAGAATCAAATTCTTTGGAAAAAATTTCTTCACTTTGCTTATGTTAAGCAGTTGCCGTTGTGGTGGTTTTTCTTTTTAAAATTTTGAGCTCTTACCCTATTATAGGCCAAAAAGCAAGTAAATGATTAGCATCGATGAAAGTATTAATCAAATCAAAACCGAATCTCCTTATACTCGCTGTATTACGCCAAAGCGTGTAACGAGTTTGCGGGGCCCGTCACCGCGTCATTGTGCTTGCGCACAATAAAGCTCTTTTCGCAGAAATGTTGCAGCAGCGACGAGTCATTGGCAACACTCTGTCTGTTTGACTAGCCCGAGATTTGAACCCCAAACCTTCCGCTCCAAAAACAAATGCGTTACCGCTCAACCAACCCGCCAGTAACGACGCAGATTAAGAACAATCGATAAAAGTAATTTAGAAAGGATCGATTGCGCTCAACTCAACTTCCAGTAGTGCAATATTTAGTTTCATCAATGCTGTGTAATGCTTTGCCATCCCGTTAGTACTGTTTTTGAAATCCTTAGTTGACGAAAGACGAGTTTTCTTGAAACAGTTGGAGTTATAAGGCTGCTATATTTTGTGGGTAGGCTATCATCACAGACAGTCATGTGATGTAACTCATGAGATGGTTCATTTAATTTTTCACTTCTTTTAAAATACTTCATAGATTTAAGTCTGAAAAGTTAAGTTATGTTTTGAAGGTCTTATTTTAACCGACATCACTGATCAGAACCAGACTTGCAAAACGCAGCAAAAGTTGGTTGTGTCAGTTTTAACTTTTTCGCTTTCATTGTAATAATGCATCTTAAATTAAAATGGAATGGATTCTTCTTGCAAGTTTGTGTGGCGAAGAGCTTGTGATTGCTTGGAATTTTACGTTGTAGGTTTACATTAGGTTAAATTTTATTCCAATAATTAATGCAATTGTATAGTTTTTTGTTATGTTTACCTTTAGGCTGTGTTGTTTGCAGTATCTGGATAACCTAATTAATGCATTGTATGACAAAAATGTTACAAGCAATCAACTTTTACTAAACAAAAAGTAGTTCAGATAACAAAAAAAATAGACATAAATAAAATAATAATGTTAACAATTTTAATGACCAAACATTTAATAAGGTAATAATTGTGATCTACGTTGCGTAGTAAGCATCAAGTCTATCAATGGAATACATACTTCCTTGCTCTAGTTGATTATTTGACAAACAATGAAGTGTATCTGACTTACAGAGCTATTTAAGAAAGAAGCAACTAACTTTCAAGATGTAAGTAAGCATTGCATAAATGCGATGCAATCACTACTTACAGCATTACCGGTTTTGTCATTTTCAATATCTTGCGTACTTTACTGCTTTTAACAGTTATTCTTTACCTCTAATATGACTCAAGCTGCATTATGGCTCGTATCCAAAATTAACGCCACAAAAAACTGATTAAATTGAATAAATGAATATCGTTTGGTAAGCTACGGTAGATTGAAATGCAAACAAGACAGCAAAACAAGCAGATTAGCCAAAAAAGTTTAAAGAATAGTTTATATTTTATTAGCTTTTAACTGTGACATACAGTAATTGTCTAATTGAACGCCAATTACAAAAATACACTAGGCAAAAATGTTTTTATCAACTGTGCTTATCCATTACTATGCATATTTATAACTATCATAGACTCAAATTAAATTTTTCGTTATACTTGCGGTATTACCAGTACGCCGAAACGAGTACCAAGTTTACCGTCCCCATCTCTGCGCCATTGCAGCCAGACAACACTGCTCCTTTAAAAGAAATGTCGCAATAGTGACAAGCTATTGGCAACGCTATATTCAATTTAACCTGCTAGAGATTTAAACTCAAACCTCCCGCTAGAGAGACTAACACATTATATACAGCTTGCTAACCGAAAAAAAATTACTTGACTACCATTCTTATTTGTCGCTCTCAAAAGCTCTAAGTATTTTACTTCCTAGCTTGACCGTTAATTCTATCAAATTTTATAATCAATGAAATAATTAAGCATTCAGGAAACTTAAAAAGTACGGAAGTTGCTAGGACACAATTGTCTTCCTCACACAGCTGTAAACATAAGCGTCATTTCTGATTGTAAATTAGTTAAAACGGAACTAATGCAATTATGAATAATTTCCCAATAACCCTACATGTACCGGGATATTTTCACATCCTAGTGGCACCGGAGGGGGGCAAAAAAACTGTTTGGTAAGTGATAGAAGTAAGATTTTTTGCTTATACAAGCAAATGTTTGTTAAATTTTTAAAATAAAATCTTTTGAGGCTGTGACGTCACAAAAACGACAATGATGTCATCAAAACCAACAAATCCTTATAACAGCATTTAAATTTTTCTAAATGCTGCTAAGTATTATTTTTGGCTTGGACTTTTGTTATTTCAAAGACAACTCTGATAACATCTGTGATAAAGTCACCGCAGATGATGTGTCACTTACATGATGGCGTCATCTGTAATATATTGCGTTGATTATAATTTGTAATTGTTTTTGATTGAGATATAGAATACTGCAGTTTTCTTTTCATTATAACATTCAACAGCTGATGAAAATAAATATTTTTTTATGCCAACGCAATTTATTTCGAAAAACAGCAGAAAAAGCATTATTTTTGAATTATGACGTCATCAATGACGTAATGATGATGCAAGACATTTATTAGTAAATAAAATATTTTATTCCAGCAAAAGACAAGCATCAATAATGAAGACGCAGTAGAATGAATGGAATAAGTGTGTTGATAAGCATGCATTGCGCTCAAAACTGTATAAAACTTCTCAGGTGCCTCTGATAAAGGCAACAATAACGTCATTTTCGGGTCTCTGACGGACCTCAAACTTTCTTAAAATGCGTGTTGTTAAATTTGATTCAAATTCATTGTGTATCAAAGCAAAACTTTTGTTAGTTTAGGAGCTATATTAAAATAACTAGGTGGAGGGGCAAATTTACCCCCTCTCCCGGTACAAATAGGGTTAAGTCCTCGTAATAATTTAAAAATTAGAAAAGTTCAAAAATCCGGACACTTTTTAGATTTGAAAAAAATTGAACTCTTCACTTTAAACACTATTATAAGCTTTATAAACTTTTGAAAGGACGGACTTTTTGCTTTCAAGTTGTAAACGGGCAGACAAATTCAGGCCCAAACACGAAAATCTTAAAAAAAAATTTTGTAGACCTGTTTTTTAGAGAATACTTACGTTTTAGCCTCGAGCATTCCTGTCCTTGGCTTCGAGAGTGTCTTTCCTTGGAAGGGCTGTACTTGGCTTCGGATTTTTTTTGTGTCCTTGGCCTTGGTCTTGGCCTCGAGCCCTGTGTCCTCGACTCCACTTCTGGTCACTAACTTCCGAAATTAGCGTTACTAACTTCCGCATCACAGGTGTTACTGTACGGAAAAGGTTAATAAGCCAGGACATTTTAGTACATCATTTCCTTAACGTATTCGGCTACGTCATTTCCCGATTTTTTATTTTGTGGTTTTTAAGATTTAGAAGCGAAGCAGATCATGCCGCCATGTTTAAGGTTGTGGCTCACCTGATTTGTGAAATAGGTTGGTACAAATGGACAAGTTCACAAAGTAAATAAAATGTTGGAAAATTGAACAATAAGGTATTCAGCACGGAGCATAAGGTAGTTTAAGAGGTGCAGGCTTACAATTATTTTTTGTTGCCAGGTAGCCTATGCAGTTAACCTAGCCGTTTGCTTGTCAAAACGTGCAGTGTAAAGTCTGTCATATGATTTCTTCAGTACCGATAGGTCATAAGATAGGCTGCATTATTACTGGTACAGGCTAATCCCGGTTATTGACGCTTCTGTTCTCATCCAAATTAGTTTTCGACCAAAAAACTACGTCTCAGTCTCCGAACATATATTCGGGTCACGACCAAACGGAAAGAAGCCGCGCGAACGCGCCGTGATGCTGCATATGTCGGCTTTTTTCACGCAATTTTTGGTGTAACTGAGCTGTTGTATTTTTTTTTTACTGCTTCATTAGTAATTTTTGCAAATTTTTTCAAAAATTTTCGTATTGTACTGCATCTTAACTTTTAATGTTTTCAATCTTTTAAAAATAAACATAAGAAATGTTTACTTTTTGTTTTTTTTCATCATCTTAGATAGGAGATCCTTTATTGAAATAAAGCACAATCTATTTCTACCCGTTTTTATTTATGGTACACAGAATACAGTACAGTTTATGGTGTAAAATAGTATAAAATACTTTGCAAAAGTTGCTTTCTAGACTTGGAACGGATTAAAATTGTCTACATTAATTCTAATGGGAAAAATTGTTTCGGATTTCGAACAAATCACTTTTCCAACAGCCTTCTGGAGCGAATTATGCTAGAAAACCGAGATTTGACTGTACTTTGTAGCCCAGCCTACTTATCATTGCCTACATTATGAATCACATATTGAGTTATGCTCGTCAAAAGTTTAACCGTAGATGTTCTATGATGTCTGAGTGCATTTGCAATAGAAAAGGTTTACCAGAAATAATTTTACCTTAGCTGCTGCGAGTAATGTACCAGTAGTTGACTGAACAAATTCCAGATTTTTATCGATTTTTATGTATGCACCAGTATATACATAAAGTTTTTAATCTTTGTGGGTAAATTTGTTGCTAGCTTATGGCCTGTTTGTATAACTAAACATTTGCTTGTGAGCGCATATCACAGCACCAGATACATAGCCAACTGATTTTGCAATAGTCTTATTTTTCTACGTGCGGTTTATTTACTAGGCCTGTCCATTTGCATCATATATAGGTACTGTAACCATGCCGATCAACCTAAATTTTTATATTGCATTCTTTTATCTTCAAACAATGGAGTCCCGAAAAATTTTGACTCCAGTCAAGTTGAAAGATTTTTTAGGTGAATATGATAAAAAACTTTCTTCTGAAGTACAAATAAGACATGTATTTTAGAATTTTTTGATATGAATTAAGATGCCTATTTGCAGCTCTGCAATCAATCACATCTGATATAACCAACCACATCAATCCAGCTTAATCAACCTTATCCAGATAAATAGGTACTTTTGGCTTCAAGTGATGGAGGTTTTTAAACTTTAAGTATTTTGATTTGCTCAATTGATCATTAAACTGTGAATAGATGTGAGGAAATCGTATATTGCATTCAAACAAAGTAAGGCTTGTATTCTTTTCGCAACTCTCAAGGCCAAGGACAAAATTTTTCAAAATGATGGTCAGCAATTTTTCCATTAGTTTTAAACACGAAAAGTCTTTTAAGTATTGCATTTTTGCTAAGTCTTTGAGGATAATTTTAAAGTTGTTTTTATAGTTGTTAAAAAAAGTTGATGCCTTTTTGAAGTTTTGCAATGCTGTGACCTGTGATTAGGAATAACTTAATCCTAAACGTAGGAATATTAAGACGTAGTACCAATTATCAATCCCTACTTTTTTAGTTCTCCAGCATATGCAAATTTTATTGTTTGGGTAGGTGATTTCTTGTCAAGCATCTGTTTATTATTTTTAGGGAATTTTTGCTAAATGTTATCTGGAAGTATGGCAAGTAAATTATTTTTATTTTCTTTTAATGAATAAATTGTTGAACTACTGCACCGATGTACCTGATACTTTGAAAACGAGGGATTCTGGGAACAAGGGCAAAGTCCCACGTCCACTGAACTATTTTCAAAATTATGTTGTTGTTTTTTTTAAACAATTTTTTTGACTATTAAAAAGCTCACAAATAAAATTTCAAAATAATAGGAAAAAAGAATAGCCTGGTTAAGTTAGAAAAACTTTTCTGATACTAATTTTATCTGATATCTTTTCCTTACGTTTCGGTGCATGCGACGTCTCTATTCTAGTCTCACATCTAATGCCTTTCAATAAATGACCTCACTTGATTCAGTAGCCGAAAGACTCTTGGTTCAATTCAACAAAGTACAGGATGTTCATAAAGTCCTGATACAATTTCAAAATTTTTTTATGAAGTCAGTTCTCAAAAAATCTTAACCAGGTTGGTTTTATTTTAATAAGGGCTTTTTAATTTTTTTTTTTTTAATAAAATTTTGTGTTTCAGGTATGATTTTTATGTGTTTGGGAATGTTTTAAATAAACCATTGTTAAATGGTTACTCTTGAAGAGAAGGCACAAGGTGTATCCTGATCCTGATTTATTACACCAAAATCGGACGTTCAGACTCAGCCAAGGTACAGGACTAACTTAAGTATAGAAATAATCCACCATCACGTTCTTCAATTCGTCGAATGCACAAGAAATTTATGGAGGCAGGGTCAGTGTTGGATGCAGTGAGAAGTGGGCGACCAAGAACATCCGCGGAAAACAACGAAAATGTGAAACAAGCGTTCAGTCGTTCTCCTATGACGAATTGAAGAACGTGATGGTGGATCTTATACATACTTAGTCCTGTATCTTCGCTGAGTCTAAACATGTATTGTAATGTTGTACTTAGTCGTGTACCTTCGCTGAGTCTGAACGTCCAATTTTGCATCAATGAATCGGGATACACATTGTGCCTTCTCTTGAGGAGTGAGCATTTAATAATAGTTTATTTAAAAAGTTTATAAAACACATAAAAATCGTATCTGAAAGACATTTTTTTTTAACAAAACTTTAAAGAGCACTGACTAAAATGAAACCTACCTGGTTAAGATATTTTGAGAAATGAATTCATAAAAAAATTTTGAAATTGTATCAAAACTTCGTGAACACGCTGTATTTCTCTACAAAAAATAATCCAAGGATCCATAAAAGATTGTATCTAGGGAAAGACATTGCAAACATTTGCCACGGGACCTCTCTTATGGGGTCCGCAATTGTAGAAACATAAAAATAATGAATCAATATTTTTTTAAACTGACAAAATGTTTTGCAAAAGCTTTGCAGTTTTCCTCTGTAATTTTTATAATGCGGTGTGAAGAAAGTAAGTAAGTGCACTGATGATTCTTTTGCACATTTAAACAATTATAGTTAATTTACACTAGATTTTTGAATAGTTCCTTTTTTTAAATAAATTTTTTGATAATTTAAATAAAAAAAGTAAACGAATTGACAAGCTAGAAGTTTATTTTTAGTTCAGTTGCTTTTCTTTTTGACCCATTTTGGACTAATGCTCCTCTAAAAGAACAATGTATACATAGGCTTAAAAAACCCTCATAAAATTTTGGTATCTAAAAAACTTTCTTGTAGTACCCTGGTTTTGATACTAATAAACGCACTTAATGAAATTTTGTGTGCTTAGCTCTTTTACTTCCGTTTAAAAGATCCACCGGAAAATAGTCATTTTTCGTAACCAAAAACTCTCTTTATTTGCGAAAAAATGATGACTCATCAAAAAAATATGAAATTATTTTACTTGCATTTTCTATAAATAAAAGTCCTCAAAAATGCACTGGTTTATCAGTTTTAGCAAAATTTTCACTTTCAAGCAATATTATTTACGTTAACTTTTTTGTTCCTCGACAGTAACCATGGTTTAAAGTACTGTGGCTAGCTAATTTAATCGGAAAAAAGCTTTTATTGTTTTTAGCTTCAAAGAAAGCACTTTATGACGTCGAAAACATCCTAATTACATTATACAGCACGAAAGCGAACACAATTAGCAAGTTCATGATATCGTTACTTACATAGGCGTAGCCAGGATTTTTGATTAGGGTGGGGCCAAACCACAAATCACATGCAATGACATCATCAAAAAAATTTCAAAAAAGGAACTTTTTGTAGGGCAAAGATATCAAAGAATGGAAGATCTGAAGTCATGGTTTGTTGTCACTTAATCAGGATTTTAGTAAAGGGAGAGGGCGAAAACTAACAGTCGAAAGGCAAAAATGTCTAACTTAGGAGACGTGTTGAGAAAGCTAGTGTACTCAAACGTATCACAGACGGGGTTCTGGGGGCGGAGCCCCCAGCTGCCGGAGCCCAGGGGGTCTGGGGGCAAAGCCCCCAGCCGCTGGGCGATTTTAGTAAGTTTTTGGAAAAAAAAGCTACTTTAATCCCATTGGATCATATTTCGCACGTGTACACAGCCATTTGAAAGAACTAGATTTTTAACATTGAAAGCCAATCGAAAAAATTTGATTGCTCAGTCCTTCTTTTACTTGCAATTAAATTTCAAAACATGTTTAAAATCTTGCATTATGGTGTAAAATATTAATTGTAAGTGATTTGGTCCATATAGGGGAAGTAAGGCACATTGCCTTCAGCAATATTTTAGCAGTAAATAATAATCCACTCAAAGAATTTTCTTTCATGAAATTAACCATTTATAGGAGTACATGTACGGCCAAGGGACCTAGGACCCCTCAATTCAAATTCAATAATTTGTTCAATGAGCATTTTCCTAGCTAATTTTTAAAAAGTATTTTGTGCGTAAGAACTGGCGAGGTGGAGGTGAATCGTTATTGAAAAATGGTCCAATAGATGGTTACGCTTACGAAACATGTTATTTCCGGGCCGGATTTACATTGCGCGGTGCCTCTGGCACTTAGGGGATTTTTGCAACATTTTTCTGCCAAATATAAGTGAACACGAAAAAAGTCCTATTATCTGAGGGTGGGCCCCTGGCACTTTGCAATATGGCAAATCCGGCCCTGGTTATTTCATTACGTCCATAAAAAGTTTAGATGAGGGCCTGAGGTAGCAACTATTAGGACAAAAAATTTGACTTCACCTTGGTTATACGTTTAAATTAATTGAAAAAATTTGAAATAAGGAGGTGAGCCGGTCCCCCTAGTCGTCAATATTATTTATTGTTAATTACTGTTATGCACGTGTACTGTTGTACACAAAGAAGCTAAAAGAAACTGAAAATGAAGAAAGACTTTTTTGTCAAATTTGTGTTATTGGTTGCATTTCGATTGAGGAGGCCCGGGCCCCTTGGGCCACCCCTGGCTTCGCCTATGATTTTGAGATAAAATTGCGCCCTTAAGTTCTTCCAAAAAAAAAAAAACATTTAAAGCAAAATTGAAATAACTTTTTTTCCAAAACGTGGAGGACTCGAGTCAAGTCACTTGACAGTTTTTTGAAACGTACAAGAATTGCATGACATTATTATGACGTGGGCACTTGGTCGCCACACGAGTAAATCCTAAATTAAAGAAACAGCAATTCCGGACAAGGACAACGTATTGGCTATGCTCTCATGATATTTATCATTGGTAGTGTTTCAATTGCGGGGTTTGCTTTACCGCCTCGCATAGCATTAAGTTCATAATAACGTTAAAGGAAGGCCTGGGGTTGCAACTTTTAGGAAAGAACTCTTAAATTTCTTACAGGTTTTGCATATAAATTATTAAAAATTTGAATTAAGGGGCTCCTGGCCCGGGACCCTTAGTCGTCAGTCAGGGGCTCTCTGGTTGTCAGTTAGAGGCCCCAGGGCCCCCTGGTTAACAGTTAAGGGCCCCGGGGCCCCCTGGTTGTCAGTTAGGGGCTCCCTTGTATTTGGTTACTGTCCTCGGGGCCTCTGGTGGTCATTTAGGGGCTCTGGGGCCTCCTGGTTATCGATTAGAGGCCCCTAGGCCTTCTGGTTGTTAGTTAGGGGGCCCTTAGTTGTCAGTTCGGGGCCCCAGGGCCACCTGGTTGTCTGTGAGGGGCCCCGGGGCTCCCTGGTTGTTAGTTAGGGTCCTCGGGGCCCTTGGTTGTGAGTTAGGGGCCCTGAGGCCCCCTCTTTATCGGTTATTGGCCCCAGCCCTCCTGGTTGTCAGTTAGGGGCCCGAAAGTCCCTGGTTGTTAGTTAGGGGCCCTCTGGTTGTTATTTAGGGGCCCTGGGGCCCTCTGGTTGTCAGTTAGGGGCACCAAAGCCCCTGGTTATTAGTTAGGGGGCCTTGGGCCCACTGGTTGCTAATTAGGGGCCCCAGGGTCCCCTAGTTGTTGGTTTGGGCCTTAGTTTGGGGCCCCCTGATTGTTAGTTAGGGGCCCCGGGCTCCCTCATTGTCATTAATGTTATTGTTAATTACTGTTATTTGCGTAATTGCTAAAAAAAGGCTGCAACTAAACAGCGCTAGCCAATACGTTGTCGTAATTTTTATCATTAGTGGTATTTTAATTGGGGGGAGGGGGCAAGCCCCCTGCCCTTCCCCCGGCTAAGCCTATGGTTACTTATGATAAACAAGGAAGCACATAGGATGCAAGCAAACACCACATTCTTGACATTTTTTCAGTGTTCTTTTTGCATTTTGCACAGCGCCCTTGACTCTCTGCATTGACTGGGTGATGCCGACCAAAACTGTTGTTCATGATCCGTCTGCCACTAGGGCCTAAAGACGCAGGTCTTCTACTGTTTATTAAAAAACCAGCAACAACTAATCGGATGAAATCAATAAGATCCACATGTGGTGAAATTTGCACTGCTACATGGAGCCTCCATGCAGCCACAGTTATCATCTTTACACACAGTTCAAAAAACACAGTTCAAAAACAGTGGCCAAACCATTTCTTTCCTTAAATTGTTGACCGGTATTGGCTTATAAATCTGACTAGCAGATCGACGCCTCCATGCCTTGATTGTGTAAGTAGAAGAAAAAAAGTTGACAAAATCCATCCTCTTCCTCTCTCGCTGGCTGTAGCGTTTCACCATTTTGGTGGGCTCAGTGTTGCAGAAGTTTGAGCCCATGTAAACGACGACCTTATTATCCTTCCACTGTACTATGGACACACATTCGTCTGAGCAGTAGTCAAAGAATCCACGTTTTTCTTTTTCAGAAGATTTTGAGGGTCTTAGGGGACACTTCATGATACGATTTTTGCGTATATTCCCAAGAGCTTTGAAACCTTTTTCGTGTGAATCTTGCAGTAACAAGTACGATGTAAAAAAAAACTAGCGAAATAAATACGATGTCAGGCAGCTTTTTCTCCAAACGAAAGAAAATTAGACACAACTTAAGGACCAAGAGGCTTTTTGCTGCTGTCCTTTGTTTTACATGCTCCAGCGTATGTTCCAAACTTGGAAGGGTAGCCATCACTTAAAGCTCGAAACCAGTTTTTGTATCCAAATCTTATCGGCTAGCACTAAATAAATATCTTTGCGAAGTGCCGGCCAAAATATAGTACCCTATGTTTGTCAATGATTAGATCTTTTTCAAACAATCCAAACTGTTGTAGTGAAGCATTTACTTTATCCTGCAAAGGTCGAATTTTTGCAAGTTTATCACCGGCATTAAGATTATTATTATCAGCAAAATGAATAAACTTCTTTATATCTTCAAACCTTTTTCTTGACATTGACCTTGATATCAATGGGACAGCGACATTGTCGTCTTTACTCCAATACAAGCGCTGACGTGGTCGGCTATTATTACCTGCCAACAAAATGATGCCGATAAATGTATCAATTTCGTGCTGCTGAAGATAAAATAACTCATTCTGCTGAGATGCATATCGTTTTGCTTCAGTAGCAATTAGATCAAGAATTTCGTCATTGAAAAATAATCGAAATAATGCTATAGGTTCAAGCAGGGCAAGATGTGGATGGATGTTAGCTAAATACGTAAAGTTTTCCTCAGGTATTTTTTTCAAATTTTATTCTTTTTTCCAATTTCCTGCAGCAGGTTTCACCTTCTTTCGTCTTTTTGATGGTGGCTGCGATGATTTTCCTTCAATCTGAATATCTCGTAAATCGGAAATAACTTTATTTCCTTTACCGTTATGCTCATTATGTATTTCTAACGTTCCTGCAACATCATTCGGAAGTAAATCATTTTTATGACTTACCGTAAGTCTTCATCTTCTTCTTCTACATCAGAAGCATAAGAATTACCTTGCTCTGGTGGTAAAATTACAATGTCTTCCTCATCACTTTCGGGTGAGTTTGGAACTTCTGCAACTGCCTGCAGTAGAGTCAGATAACGTCTATGCAAGTGATTGTGTGCCATAACATAGTAAGCATAAGCTGCAATAACTCGTTGCAAATTCACGTCAAATTACAGACATTCACATCAGTAATATAATTTTTGATGAAATACAGTAAGTTCACTAAAATTTCTCTGATAAAGCCGGAGATCTGAATAAAAGTGCCTTTTACTATTTTGAAAAGTTGTTTGAAGAAATTGTTTT
Organism: Trididemnum nubilum; assembly: GCA_963965965.1. Taxonomy (NCBI): domain Eukaryota; kingdom Metazoa; phylum Chordata; class Ascidiacea; order Aplousobranchia; family Didemnidae; genus Trididemnum; species Trididemnum nubilum. The sequence goes on along the minus strand of OZ014470.1, from coordinate 6,370,368 downwards.
TAGAAAAGCTTTGGTTGTATTTTGATCAAACCTGGAACAGAATTTACAGTTTTATTTACACAGGCATTCCAGTGTTTGTACAGTAATCGATCGATGTCCATTGTCTAGTAACGTTTCCTGCTTATAAAGTAACCAATACCGCATGACCAACGCCTGCTGCGCTAATTACATCCAGCTGCGCTTCTGTAGTGGACCATTGCTCCTCTAGAGTCTAAAAGAACAGCGCGTAAGAAGGCAACCATATGCGGAAGGCAAAAAATTTTTGCACTGATTTGTTAAGTGGATCAAAGGAAACAAAATATCAAAGAATCAGATGAAAGGCACTTTTATTTCTAATAGTGGTCATTAATGGGTTAATTGATGCAGTTTTATGTTTTTGAAACACTCAAGAATTCTAGCAAAAATGTTGAATCAGCATTTTTTCCATTGCATCAAAATTTTTGAAATGCTTATACTTGAAAACGCCTTAACAATACTCGCCATCCGACATAAGGAAGCTTAAAATGTTAGCTTTTGATTTGTTAGCAGTTCATCTAACATATTACTTAAACGTCGATAATTTATCGAGATCTCTAAATTTGTTCAATTCAAGCACAATACCGGTATGCCGTCAAAGCGTAGACTAATTTCTCCTTTTACGATTTGCCATTTTCATTTCATCTCGAATAGACGTGTCCTGATTTGCGATTTTCATCGGGAGAAGGCGTGGGAACGTTGGACAAAAAAGGTGGAAAATAGTGTTGGCAAAAATCGCAATAAAGTGTTGTCATTCACGCGAGATGTTGCTAAAGCTGATACTGAAGAGAAGTTTAAAATGACTACGAAATATTTGACCGAAAATAATTGTTGGAAGCAGAATATTAAATCGCGAAAATGTTTTCAAAACGTTTGGCTTTCCAAGAAAGAAGTAAGTTTAGCAAAGTTTTTTCGTTAGACTTCTTAGCCTCAATAAGAAATAAATCGTTTCCAAGGACGCAAAATTAAATTGGCAGTCCGGGAATCGATCTGGCGATCAAACAAAAAATCCTGTAATACATAGCATCGAGTTTTGATGCCATAACTGCATCTGAGATACATTAAGTAAAAGACTTTTTATCAGTCTTGCGTGCTGTAAATGTGAAACCTAAACGTTCATAGCTGTAAACGACTTCACTAACAAACTGTTTGCTTGACTGAGAATTGATATAATTTTTTAACGTTAGTTATGTCTTTATCGCGTCGATCAGCTTCGCTTATTAATCCGCACCAACAATGGAGTGGAGCGGCAGAATCGAATACTAAAGAATTGCCAAACAAGATTCTATACTCACAAGTCACTGTCTGGCTTGCTGACTTTATTACACTTGGATTATTTACCTGAATCCGGGATCAACTACGTGTAGTTAATGCAGCTAAGATACTTTATATTTCGATAGATTATTAAAAAACGATTACGTTCTAGAACAGCGTTTCTCAACCGCAGCTCTTGGTTATCCTCTCCGCGGCTCTTGGTTATCCTCTCTGCAGCTCTTTTTAATCTTTTGAAAATGAATTTGTTTTGCACTGTTTATACAAATTTTCTTGTTTGGTTATGAGCATCACTTTAACCAACAGACGAGGATAACGTTATACAGTTCTACTTGGATGTTAGTGTTGGCGCATAACTTGGTGTCTTAACTTCGTTCTCATTCCTAATTAAAAGTTGTATTCTTATTTATTCAAAATGGATTAGAGGTAAAGACCTAACTTGGTCGTTCGATAGGTTGTAGGACTAAAGTTGTAAAATACTAAGCTAATGCAGTGGCAAATTCGAAAGGGTCTAAAAGGGCAGAACAGAAAACAGCCGTACAACCTGTAAAATTGAACATGGGCAATTTTTGTAAATTTTCAGCAAAACTTACCGTTTTAGCGCCATTAGGATCACAATTTGCATGTTTTTAAAGTCATTTGAAAGAAAAAATTCGAAAGTCTTCACACAATGAAATTGCCCAGCCCACCTTTACTTAGAGATCAAGTCCAAAACACGTTTAAACGCTTGTATTTTGGGGTAAATGTTCTAAATGACTTTACCTGTCTTCGCTATTGTGGATTAGGCCTCTTTAACTAGGTCACTTAAACTTAAACATGCATATGTATTTAAACTTAAGTTTGAATTTGAACAGGAAGTAAGGGAGCTGAAGAGGCCGATAAATTTATTTCTGTCAAGGAGTTTCCAAAACTAACATTTAGTTCTTTTAGTTTCAGATGGCTCTAAAACTGTCCAAAATGCCATCTAAATTGCGTTAAAATTGCAATTTTTCCGAAAACTTACAAAAATTGTCCAGCGGCTGGGGGCACCGCCCCCAGAACTCCCTCTATGTGAGACGCAGACAAAGTTTAGTCTTAAGTTCAAGTTCCCCCCCATTAGCAAAATCCCGTTTAAAACCTGTGCAAATGCTGCAATACTGATTTTTTTAATTTTGTGGTATTTACTTTGTGCTTTCAGCTTATTACAGTGCAGTGATGAAGCTATCTACTGTACTATTGGCGGGTGAAATATTTCAATAACTTAAAAAATAAAAACTTGCTGCAGGTGCAAAAAACTCATTTAAAATTTTTGTTTATTTGGTTGCGGCTCCTGTCAACTTTGAGGCTTAAAATTTGGCTTTGAACCAAAAAAAGGTTGAGTACCACTGTTTTAGAGTAATCAGCTAAACCGTATAAAATACTGAAACAGAACATTTTACTCTGCTTTTGCCACTCCAAGAATAAAACCATAGCAAAATATACCTGCAGTGGCAGTAATTTGTGTACTGGTGAGGATAATGTCTGATAGACAGCAAAAATATCACCGAGTCTTTCACTTTTATTAATAACTTTAGCTCTGGAGGGTTGCCCTTATTTCGATATATTGTGTTCAATTTTCATACTGTAATAGAACTATATACTTGTTAATAAAAGTATACGTAGGTATCGTCAAGAAAATACAATGGCTTCCGAGTCTTAACAAAAATATGATGAAGCATTTCCGGCATACCTCAGAAACAGACCAAAAAAGTTTGTGAAGCATTGTTTGGATAGGTTAAGATTGTCTTCAGAAGTTAACAGTGACCATATTGAACGACACCAAGACACCCTTGAAGCGTTACACAGTTACGCATTTTGCACTAAAAATAATTTTCTGAAGTGCACTTTCCCAAATTTCTCTTTCCACTTTCTATCTTGTAAACACATGTCCGCAACATTCCGCAAATTTTCCGACATTTCTTGGAATTCTCTTCCTCACTGATACAGTGATTCCCCTCACCTGACCTTGGATGAAAACGTCTGGCCTTTGGTTTCTGATGTTCCAGAATATAAAGAAACTGGTGGTAATAACAGTTGTTCAATTTCGCTGTCTGCTTTTGCCACTTTTTGTACTTTCCCTGTCAATAAAGGTTGCGATGAATCACCTTATGTTCAAGTAAAAATTAAAAAAGTATCGATTCTGTTGTGTCAATTTTACATCAGTGTGTCAATTTTATCTTATTTTGTCAATTTTATTTTCGGTTTTACACCGCATAAAGCTTCTCAAAAAGATGCCTCAATTGTTGACTGTTTGCTACGCAATGGGCCCCATCAAGTTTCCATGTTGCAGGTAAAGTCACTGGAATTGACACTATCCAAGGGTGAATTGACAATTTTAAAAAGCTTTGACCAAAGCTTTCGGAAAGGGTTGCTCTATGATGAAATAATAAACAGTTACTTGTGGGGGCTATGCCGAAAATATCTTCATTGTTTGTTTGTTTCATCCTCTGCTGCTCAAAATACCACAAAAGAAATTTTAGCTCTACTAGTAGTACATTTTAGCTCTACTAATTGAAAACAGCAAACCTCAGTAATTGATTTAGAATTCTAAGGTGAATGCTCGACTCAATAACCAAGAGGTTCTTTGCAGCTTCCAGCTACATATCATTTTAAACAAAATAATGTTTGAGTTTATCTCAAGTAATTTCAAAGTGCAAAAATATGCAAAGCGATTTCAAACTTTTATCCATGTTAATCAAAAATAAACGTTTAAACTGGTTATTCGGACAGTGATTACCTGAATATTTTGCGTTCAATATTGCATTATTATTATATTTTGTGTGGCATTTGCATTGTACATCATTGCAAATTCATATGTCTGCTAATTGACAATTTAACGTACCCGAATCATTTTGTGCCAAGCAGTCTATCCGCTGTAGAGGCTCAGCCTGACGAAAGAATTGCGAACAGAATTAAAAGGGTGCTCTGCGTGGGTGTGATTAGACCAGCGCAAAGTGCCTGGTTCACACTAACGATGTGCGTTATACAGTATTGTGAAAGTAGAAAATCTAACGAAACTGTATATTAATTAATGCAGTATTATGCGTGAAAATTCAAAGCCATTTGTAATTGTAAGAGGCTGTAGACTAGACGACAGCACCAATTCTAATGCAATTAGGTTCTGTTGCTCCCACGTTATGAAAATTTTAGTTGCCCATTTCATCCCCAAGCTATCCTATCTGCCTTAGCGCATGTTCCCTTGGCCCAATGCTATACAAGATTAACTTTTTAGTTGAATTTAATGTTTCATATATGATTGTATTTTTCGCCTTGCTCTTACTTTTTTCGCGTTCAAAGTATCACTTTATGTCCAATTTTCTGATGCGACGGGATTTCAGTTCCAACGTGGCAGTTCAATGTAGCGCTCATACGAGCAACACTTTATTAATTTGAGTGCATATATTTTTACTGCAGCTATGCTATGTAAATTCACTCCCTCTTGATGAAATAACGCGATAGTTCTCTTATTACAAACTGCGATTAGAACAGCAGATATTTATGATAATTTTGTGAACCGTATAATTGTGGCTGAGGCAGAATCAGTAATCAGTATCTGTTAAGTTAGAGTGTGTGTTGTGCATTGGCGTCTGTCTAAATTAACTGCTAATTTTTGTGTTTTAATTTCCATTCTATTTGAACAAGGTACGATTAAGTATGAGAATTGTAATCTGTCGGCAATACGACGTTGCGATAACTCAAGCCAGAGAAACTGAGCATTATTCGGAGTTAACGGACAATCTTTGAACTTTCTGTGCTATCGTAAGCGATGGCTTTACGTCGTGGATCTGAATGCAGACCCAATAGAGTCCAGAACGGTTGATTCGCATCATCCGATCCCATATACATCCAACGGTCTCATTAGGGCCCACAAGACAGAAATTTCCTCGCTAGTATTAATAACCAAAATTTTTTAAAAGCGCTAACAAACAAAATACTTGCTAAATGCAAGAGGTTATTTTTGCGTGAGCATCTGAAGCTTTGCGAGATGTGTAACGTTGTTTTCGCTAGATCGATCGCGAAATATAACTGGAGTAAAAAAAACTTCACATTTTCCTCGCCAACTTAACGAAAATTTTGAAGCACTGTTTAAGCGTACGAGACATTTTTTTGATCAGAAATATATAATGGCAAAATGTTGAAAACTCTAACCAAAGCGAATTTTTCTTGAAAATTACTTAACAATGATCTCCATGTTTGCTATTAAACTGCTAGGAAAAAAGCGAATTGCACTGAGAACCGTTCGCTGTATCGACTAATAAAAAAATATTGAATAGCGCTAATTGACAAAAATAAAATACACTCTTTTTCTTTTATAAACACAATTTTCAAAGAACATGAAACTTGTTTTTGCTCAAATTTTAAAAACAAATTAAAAACAATGCTAGCCTCGGCAGCAAAATAAACCAAAAGCAAACGAAAAAAAATTTAAATCAAAGAAAAGAAAGTAAATTTTGTACTCATTCAAAACGGTAAAATTTTAGTGGTTTTCTTGCAAGCAAAATTGCAACTATTCCAAGAGTATAGAGCGCTGATTGAGTTTTTTTTGCAGTCGTTCAAAAAAAACTTTTTTTTTTCAAATTGAACGACTGCTCAAAAAATTTTACGACTGCTCAAAAAATTTTAAAGCAGAAGAAAGCCTTCACTCAGGCGAAGAAATTAGGAAATTAAATACTATTGCAAATATGGTCGCTAAAATTGACATCAATGATCTACAATATTAAAAAAGAATCAAGAACAAAATATCATACTGAAAATCAGCAAAAAATCAAAAACAGGCATTCTCAACTTTAGAGTTACTGGTTCTAAAAAAGATCAGTGTACTTCGACTCCTTTATTTTTAGAAAATTTTGTAACCTATTGTTGCTCTTAACATAAACGTTTACCGACCAACAACCTGAAGAGAGGTTCACGTCATTTAAAAAATTGTGGTGTGGTAAAAGCGGTTCTTTTTTTTTACATTGATTTAAAAATATAGTTAAACTCTGTGTTCATTTACTACTTGTATCAATGGAGGATTTTGCAAGCTTAGAATACTATCGCATGGTCCATATTATCTTTTTCCATAACAATTGCAAAACATACGGTCATACAGACACAGTACGAAAATAGCGTTTTGTCTACAAAGATTTTTGCTCCTTAACGCCTTTTAGCGAGCAAAAATGGCCTTTACGAGATCGCTAACTTGTTTTGTGATATGGGCCCAAATTCGCTACAGTTTTACAGTACTGGCCAAAATGGACGGGACACCATAATTTTTGCAGTGTTGGGATCATTTTATTATTATAAATCGATTAATTGTTCTTTTGGCATACATGACTGGCCATCACACATTGAATCTCATATTTTATGCTTTGTTAATTTTCTTATGAAGCATTGTTTGTGTTGATTTAACAGGAACAATCATTTTTAGTGTAGTAAATTTTAAGTTAAAATCTCAATATCATTAACATTAAAGTGTGGCTGGTAAAAGAATTAAAGCGGAAGATCATGCCCTAATTAAAGTATTGCGTGAAGAACTCACAGCATTCGCCAAATTGCTACCAAGTTGAAATTAGCTCGCACGTCAGTGGCAAGGTCAGTCAACAACTTCAAGTCATCTGGAAGATTCGACAATGAAAAACCAATGGGACGTCCAAAATGCACACCAAGCATATGGATAATGCCATAATTTTGCCTGCTAAAAATCACCAAGAAAAACATCCAAAGCATTCACGCCACTTTACCGCAAGATACAACTACTGCTAATGCACTTCCCAGCCAAAGTACCATTTGCAGAAGATTATTTTGTGCTAATGTGAAATCATACAAACCAGCCAAAAAAACAAAATTGTCTACGAAAAACATTGCTGACAGATTAGCTTTTTGTAACAAATATCAAGCATGGACAACTGAGCAATGGAAATGGGATATGTTTTCAGATGAATCTCAAATATCGCAGTTTTATGCTTTTTGCAGACTCGTTTGACGTCCTCCAAACAAAAGAAACTCACCTCGATACCTCATTCCCACAATAAAAAACGTTGCAAAAGTTATGCTATAGGAGGCTATTTGTACGAATGGAAGGTGTGGTTTGTGCTTCATGCCAGAAGGAGCTTCCATCAATGAAACAGTGTACTTGAAGGTGTTGAAGAAAAAGTTACCAAACTTTATGAAAATATATTGCTGTAGTCATTTCCAACATGATGGAGCTCCCTGCCACCGAACAAAAACTATGGGGCATGGCTTGCTGATGATCGGATTCAGATTCTAGGACCTTGACCAGGATATTTACCAGATCTTATTCCGATTGAGAACTGTTGGGTTATTTTAAAGCAGAAGGAAGCCGCACACAATCCTAGTTCACTTTCCCATTTGAAACAAGCCATTAAAGAAATTAGGGTAAAAGAAATCACACCAGAAGATTGTGAAAAACTCTGTCTTTCAATGCCAAAAAAAATTTCCAAGCTGTGTTAAACAACAAAGCTTTACATACCAAATATTAAGTTGCAACGAGAAGTTGACAAATTGCAGCTAAATTTTTCAATAAATAAGTTTGTTTGATTAAACTGTGTGGTTTGTATACAAAAATTAAGAAAAATTTAAAGATGTCCCGTCCATTCTAGCCAGTACTGTAGGTTATTCCACTCCTCGCAGATCTCACCGGGAAAGACTCCTAATTTATCTGATTGAATTTTGTTGTTCGATTAGTGATTTATTCCATCGTCTTTTCTAACAAAAATAAAATGATTTCATTTCAAATGAAAGATATTGTATGATTTGCACGGGTGCGATTTAGTGTATATTTTGTATTAGGCTAACGCACATGCCAGTTTTAATCATGTTTTGCCCAGTTGAATGGGCCAAATAAAACCACTGTCTAAGTTTAACCAGATGTCATGGGAGCACCTTTTTTTCATCAAATTTTTTCTTTTAAATAAGGGAAATGACATGGGAGTAATAGAAAGTTATTTTATCATTCTACAACAGTAGCGTAGCCAGGGGAGGGGGGCGGGGGGGGGGGCTATAGCCCCCCTATTGGCATGTCGAATAAAATGCAGAATGAGAAAAACACCACGTTTTTAGCGCTTTTGGGACTGTTATATGCACTGGAGTGGACTATATAGTGATTTAAAACATTTTTTGAAAGATACATTCAAGGGGGGGGGGGGGGGTAATTTTCAGAAATAGAACCAACAAATAAATAAAAACTTAGAAAAATGATCAGAAATAAGCAATCAAATTTGATCGCATGTGTAAAAATGCTAAACATAAGTGTCATCAACAAACGTACTATAAACTAAGGAATAGGGTGGGGGGCTATTCAGTATTAGTTAATTACCAATAATTTCTCTCAAATCTCTTTTCATTAACCCCCCCCCCCCCCAATTTATTTTTTCTATGAACTGTATAAAAAATAGATTACTTCGTGTGAGTTTTATTGAGCTATTAGATTTTATAATTTACCAGCATCTAAATAAGAGCACTAAAATTTTACCATTCGCCACCTCCCAAATAGCCCACTTATGCAACTAGTTTAATCATGTTTGCACTGCCAATTTCTAAGCTACGTTTTAAAAAGCATTATTTTTTTATCAAAATAGCCCTAAAATTTAGCTTTTTTTGCAAAAAAACGCAAAATTTTCGAGCGCTGGGGTCTCCGCCCCCAGACCCCCGTGCCTCCAGCAGCTGGGGCTTTGCCCCCAAACCCCCAGACCCCCATTGGCTTCCGGCGGCTGGGGGATCCACCCCCAGAGCCCCAAGACAGCCCCCCATTTTAAATTTCTGGCTACGCGCCTGTCCTGCAAGATATGATTAATTGCAAAAGTTTGCTGTTGAATAGTTTCCTTAGGAAAAGTTAAATGAAGAATTTAAACCAAAAATATGCCGAAAGTGGGACCAAAGCACCTCTTTGTTTTGTGAATAAAAAATCTTTGTATTTTTTTGACAAAAGCTTGATTTTTTTATATAGTAGCTTGAGGAGTTCTTCGAGAAAGGTCGCCATAATCAAGCGAGTGGGAAAGGAGGTGACTATGCGACGCCACTTCGTCTGGCTTATACTCGCGTTTTATTTTTGCGCATTTTCTCATTATTGGCATGTCTATCGCCTTATAAAACAATTAAAAATCATACTGCAGTTGCTTGCTTTGTTTGCAAATTGTTAAACATTAGTACAAGTTAAATTAAATAACTTAATAAATTAATTCAAAACAGCGTTCTCCGATGTAGTTTTATTAAAGTTGACGTTTCGCTCCCCAGTCCGGGGAGCATCCTCAGAACAGTAACGCATTTCTTGTTTGCAAAAATACAAATGAAACTAGTAAGAAAAAATACAGGTGACCAGGAAAACACTGTTATGACGTAACAACCAAAAAATATACAACATTCGTTATTACAATATGCAATATCACAGAAAAATTATTACATCTGTCAAAAGTATTATATAATGTGTATTAAGTTACGTGTGGACTACCAAAAAAAATTTTTACCATCAAAAATATAACATGAAAGTTAATCCATAAGCATACCATAAACAACGGGCATGTTAGCTCCGTCAATTCTGTTTAAAACGTTTACTTCAGCTGCTCTTTGATTTATGAAGAAACTCTCTGCTGTGCGGCGCTTACTGTAATTGGCTTCCATTTTCAAAATTTGAGCTTTATCCCACGCTATAAAATGATCAAAATCTACGATATGTTGGCATAAAGGGGACTTTTTTACATCCATTCTTTTGACTGCATCGAAATGTTCACGTTTTCTGGTTTTTAAACTACGCCCAGTCTCCCCAATATAAACTGCATCACAATCACGACATGGAATTTCATACACAAGCCCACTTTTTTCAGACTCCACAATACGGTCCTTAGGTTTGCGAAAAACAGATGACAACATACAATGTGGTATCAAAGCCACTCCAATGCCGACTTGGGCCAAAACTCTCTTAATAGGCTCAGAAACTCCCTGCACATATGGAATTGAGATAAAAGCAGAGTATGAGTCAGGCGGTTGAGATCGAGGGTGAGATTCAGTCTGCTGAGCAAGAAATTGATCGCTGGAGCACATATGTCTTGGAAACCCATTGTTTTTTAATGTTTGGTAGATGTAATCGAACTCGGCCAATTTATGTTCTGACTTGTTGATTATATTATCTGCTCTTGAGTAGAGGGTTCGGGCAATGCTGAGCTTTTGAGTGGTAGGATGGTGAGATGTATAGGGTAGATATCTACCGGTATGTGTGGGTTTCCTGTAAACATTAGTGAAAGAGCCATCAGCCTCACGATGAAGAAAAACATCCAAAACTGCAAGAGAACCCAAAGCTTCTATCTCTTTTGTAAACTGAATCGAGCTGTTTATCGTGTTAAGATACTGGTGGAAGGACTCGATATGCTCCGTTTCCATGATTGCGTAAACGTCATCAACGTAACGGACCCATATTGAAGGAGGGTTGGGAAAAATAGTCAGGGCTCTTTGCTCTAAATGCTCCATCACCATGTTAGCAATTATTGGAGATAAAGGTGAACCCATGGGAGTGCCAAAAACTTGTTTGTAGATTGTACTGTCGTATGTGAAGTAAGATGAGTTTAAACAAAGATCTAGGGCCTCTGTTAACTCTGCAATGGAAAGAGTAGTACGATCTTCCAATGTGCTCTCGTTGCTGAGTCTACCAAGCACAATAGTTCTAGCTGCCTCAAGTGGTACCGAAGTGAACAAACTCACAACATCAAAAGACACTTGTGATTCATATTGATTAATACGAACGGGTTCCAATCATTTTTATAAATTCAATGGAGTTTTTCACGGTATGCACAGAATTACCGACTAATGGTGACAACACATTTTTCAAAAATTTAGACAATTCATATGTAGCTGATCCTATAAATGACACAATGGGTCTCAAAGGAAGATTCGGTTTGTGGATCTTGGGTAGGCCGTAAATACTGTACGAGGCAAAGCAGAATCACATGAACGTAGGCATTTGTACATAAAAAACGAAATTTTGTCACTTTTAAACAGCTTCCAAATAAAGTTATTCAACCGTTTTTCAATGCATAAAATAGGATTCTTTTTAATGATGTTGTAGGTTTTTGGATCTTGTAAAAGCAACATCAATTTATTGTGATAACCCAATTTATCTAAAACAACGGTACAATTTCCTTTATCTGCACTGATGATTATGACGTCATTGCATTGTTGTAGTTCTTTAATTGCTTTCCTTTCATCAATTGTTAAGTTTTTCTTTGGTGGCTTTGCCTCTTTCAAGATTTTAACAACTTGAGCCCTAGTACAATTTATAAGAGCTTTCTTTAT